>PYHX02000495.1:41930793-41959892 GCA_004302925.2 Cochliomyia hominivorax
ATGTCCTATTTATAGGAAATTTTCGCCAAAATGTCCTATTTATAGAAATTTTTTTGCAAAATTTCCTATTTCAGGCAACTTTCGCTAAATTTCTGATTTATAAGGAAATTTTCGCTAAAGTTGCTTTTAATAGAAAAATATCGCTAAGTTGTTTTTATAGAAAAAGTTTCACTAAACTTTTCTTTATAGAAATTTTTTGCTAAATCTCGTATTCAGTTTTATTTTATTGTATTTTTAATATTTCCTTCCCACAATTTAGCAAATATTTATAAAATCACTTTAATAATCATTCAAATATATATATTTTTTGTTGTTATTGTATTTTTAAAATTAAATATGTGAAAACATATATTATATCTCATCTACGCCATTATTAACTTTAATTCAATAGTAAATATTAACTTTCAATAAATATATTTTTTTTGCTCATGTAATATTTATTTGCATTCATTTATAACTATTAAAATCACAAATTATGGTTATTTTTATTTAAACTTGAAAATTCAATATTATTTTCTCACACAAAACAATTTAAATGACATAAATTCTGTTATTTACCCCAAAAGTCTCGATGATAACACATATCGAAGGGGGACATAAATTGTATACAATTTTCATTGTTAATAAAAGTGTTAATTGATTTAATAAATTATTTATTTAGTTTGTTATCAATGAAAGAAAAAACTTAATAAATTCATTTACAATTTTCACACTTTTAGTGAAATTAGCGACAATTTAGGAGAGAAAAAAAGAAGAAGAAGCCATATGTTATTAATTAAATTGAATTTAATTTAATTTAGTTTTATCTTTTGTTTGCAATTTGTTATTGTTATTTGCGGAAATATTTTAATAATTTATTTAATATTCATTCTCTTATTCATTTATATTACATATATAAATATTAATCTGTGTTTGTTTGTTTGTTTGGGACTTTAGGGCTAGACTTTTGGACTGATTATGCTGAAATTTTCTCACAATGATCCCAATTTAACCGAAAGGGACATAGAATATAAAAAATTCTGATAGAACCAGGGGGAGGGGTACCCCTAATACAAAACAAACATTGATTATGAAATATTTAAGAACTATAACTGTGAGAGTTCTTAAATTTGGTCCAATCACTTTCTTAAGGATCTGTTTACTGGACAAATGTAGGATGGATAGGTAAAGGGAGAAGGTTTAATTCCCCCACTCCTCCAAACTAGATATTCGATACTTCAGCGAGAAATTTAATATTCGTCCCAATCATATTTTTATGGAACAAAAATGGACAAAATGTAGGGACGGATAGGATCATGAGGAGTTGGTACCACTGTTTTACTGGATAATAAATGAAGTGAAAATAATATAGGATCATGGTTCTTTTGCAGCTAGAATTCATATATTTAGATGTGGTTATACAATGAAAAAAGTAGAGCCGTCTCTATATATCAATGTAATTATTATCTAGAGTTGCCAGATTGTGTCACTTGTCTAGGAAATGATTTTAATAGAACTTTTTGAACGGGCAGGGTCAGGACAGGAAATACATGTCATGATTTGTCAAATTTCTTTCGAGATCTCGGATTGAGGAGAATTTTTGTGCAGCAAAGCTCACCAGGAAAAAGTTAGTTTGTTATAAATCAATTGTGTGATCAACGTCATCATGATCATCAACAACACCAGCAATTCATTGCCAACAATTATGGAGTGAGAAAAGAGATTTTGCTGCTTTTTTTTGGCGTAAAACAAAAGAACAGATTTTTTTCGTTTAATTATTTTTTTTCTTTTGATTTTATAAATTAATTTTATGAAATTCTTCTAAAGTCAAAAGATCTTTTTAATCGTGAGAAAGCTATTTGTTCAGGAAATAACTTTAATTGTGTGGATTTGTCACGATGTTTCTAGAATTTCCGAATAATTAAAATATTGAAGGTTTGACAGATGTTAAAGCTTAACAACTTGATGACTAATAAAAATGGTTTAGTATTAGAAATTGTATAAAATTAAGCGCTTTTTTATTAGGGTAACACCCATTTTGTTAAACCATAAATTCTTGTTGATCCTTCGAACCGGATACTGTAACGCTTAATATCTATTTTTTTCAAAGATTTTATTAAAAAAACTCATAAAATATTCTTTTGTTAAGGAAAATTTAAATTCTCTTTGAAAATTCTCGATTAATAAATGATTTTTTGAGAAATTTTTTCCAACAATTTTCTTCTAAAGAAAATTTTTTCGAGCAATTTTATTTCACATAAAAATATTTTGAATAATTTTCTTAAACAAATTTGAACAAATTTTTTTACAGAAAATTTTTCCAAGAATTTCTTTTAGAGGAAATTTCTTCAACAATTTTCTATTCAAGAAAATTTTCTAGCAATTTTATATTAAATGTTTTTTCTAAAGAATACTTTTTGAACAACTTTTTTCTAAAGAAAATTTTTTGAATAATTTTCTTCTAAAGAAAATGTTTCTAATAATTTTCTTTTTTAAATTTTTTTCTTAAATTTCTTTTATAGAAAAATTTTCAAAAAAAAAAAATTGTTTTCTTACAATTTTTCATTCCAAAATTTTTTTTACTTCTATAGACAAAATTTTCCAACAAGTTTCTTTAATAAATTTTTTAAAATTTTCTCTTTATAGAAATTTATCACACAATTTCCTTTTTATATAAAATTTTCATGAAATTTCCCTTTTATCAGGAAATTTTAAATCATTTCTATTTTTAGTATATTTTCAACAGATTTTTATAATTTTGTATTTTATAGCAAATTTTCGAAAAAAATTTAATTATTTTACAATATTAATAAATTTACTATAATTTGCTATAAAATAAAGGTTTATTATTTCTTAGCAAATTCTCGTCAATTTTAATGTTATTGCATAATTTCAATAATTTTATATTTTATAGCAAATTTACTATGACTTTTATTTTATAGCAACTTTGCAATTAATTTAAATTTTGAACAAATTTCTATTTTTAGCGAATTTTTAGAAAATTTGTAATTTTATAGCAAAAAATTCATTCATTTCTATTTTATAGCATTCTCTTGCTAAGTTTTGTTATTTTCCATAAATTTTACATTTTATAGCATATAACCTATACAGTTTTTTATAAGCAAAATATAAATAATTTTTTATAGTGAATTTTTATTCAACTTAAGTTTTATAGCATAATTTCACTTTTGACTAATTTCAATTTTATAGCAAATTTTCGAAAAAAAATTCTCATTAATTTTATATTTTATAGCAAATTTATTTTAAATCCTTATATTATAGCAAATTTTCCATAATTATTATTATAGCATACTTTCAAGAAATTCAATTTTATAGCAAATTGTCCATAAATTTGTCTTTTATAGCAAATTTTCAATAAATTATTCTTTTAAAACAAATTTTCATTAATTCTATATTTTCTAACAATATTTTTTCAATTATAGCAAATTTTCAATAATTCCAATATTATAGCTGACTTTTGTTTTTTGTCATTAAATCATAGATATTCAATAAACGTGTTCATTTTAATGCATATAATCCGCATATTTGTATTTAATAGGAAATTATCTTTAAATTTCCATTTTATAGCAAATATTCAAAACAATTTTATAGCAAATATTTGTTTTGCTAACATTAAAAAAGAAATTGTGTAAAAATTTTATTTTCTTCTAAGCTTTTGAATCCCTCTAATAAACACACACTTTGGGTATTAGAAATAATTTGTTATTGTTTTTATTTTTTAATAATTTTTTGTCAAATTCCGTTTTTTGCACATGAAATTATTTAACGAAAAAAAAGAACTTCTAAAAATATCCATTTGAATTTTTGTTTATTTTTAATTTATTTTAATTTTTGTATATTTTTTTTTTTATTTTTTCATTTATTTCGCGAAACACGTTTTCTTTTTGTTTAATTCTTCTTTTTTCGATAATAATTTTTTCAATAAAAACGGGTTTTTTAAATATTTTAAAATTTTAACAACGTTTTTTTATATATTTTTAAATTTCAATATATTTTGAAAAAAAAGACATTTATTTGAAACTTCACTTAAAAATGAATCGATTAAAAGCGATAAAATTGAATCGGAAAATAAACCTTTAACCACAAACGTTGTTGATTGACTGTTAAAATTTACATTAAACTTTAAAGAAAATTACAATTATTGTTATTTGCAGTTTTATTTTTTTATTATTATTATTTTTAGTTGTTGTTGTTATTATTTTGTTACAAACTAACAGAACGTCAGTCAGATCGTCAAAATGACAAAAAAGCGGTTTAAATACAAAACTTATTTTTTTTACAACGATCATGACGACATGATGATTGATGTTTGCACTATGGAAAATATTTGAGCAAAAAATTAAAATTATGATAAACTGACGTTAATTGGTAATATGACACTACTACACTGGTGCATATTCTTTTAAACGCGCATAATTTTCTTTTAAATAATTAGAAACTTGTTTCTAAACAAGAAAATATTTTTTTTTGAATCAGGATATGATAGTACACTGCTGCATATTCCTATAAAAGCAAATAAATAGCCGAAAACTATATGTACCTCATTGCTATTCCAAAAATAATCAAAATCGCCTCAATAGAAAAAAGTTATAGCATTGCCGAATAAAGTATTCTTACTTGTTTTACTTATTTTTAGAGATTTACTCTCATTTTTAATGGTATTTTCTTATAAATGCACTTAAATTTATCAACATAGCATTATTAAAAAATGATCCTAAAAATGTTTTCAAGAATTGATCTCACTAATTTTTTAAGAAGAACAGAATCAATTTCCTCCCGATCTTGCTTTATTTTTAGATTTCATTCTATTAAAGTCATTATGCTTTCGTTAAGGACATTATTTGAATAAATTTTACGGGCCATGTATCCCCAAATTCGCTATTAAGTTTAGGTACGGATTGCAAGCCGGGCAATCCAACAGAAGCATGTTGTGTTCATTAAACCATAATTTAGGCAGCTGTACTGTAGCATAATCTATTCATAAAAGAGAGAAAAGCATCTTCTAGCGATGTGTTATAAACTATGCCATTCATTTTTGTTGGAACAAAACAAAATTAAGATTAACCAACTGATGAAAATGTCAAACCATAACACTACCAACACTGAAATTGCCATTTGACATTTGACGAACTTCGTTTGATGCCAAATACATAAGTATGCAGACTTATGAGTTTACACTTTGGCTTCTTCCATTTAAATTTTTCATCTCTTCGTAAAATGTATTATTCTTAATTGTTTCTTTTTTAACCAATTTCAACGTCTGCGTTTATAGAAATATTCCTCACAAAATAGCACTGGTCTTAGCAAGACTAAGAAAAAATTATGTTTTGTTTAAAAAAGGACCGTTATGTTGCCTCTTATTAAAAAAAACTTTAATTTTAATTTTGGATGAGAACAACAAAGATAGAGAAAATAATGAAATGCGTATCTAGGAATATGAATCAGTGTATTTGCAAAAATCTTGAAAGAATGATGAAATAACTTTCTAATAAATTTTAAAATAATTTTGCTTTAATTACCCCACTGTGCAGAATTCATTTGATATTGTTTTTAATTCTCAAATTTGTCTGTCCATTCGTCCATTTGTCTGTCTGTCCATTCGTCCGTCTGTCTGTATGATAAAATTTAATTTATTATCGATGTAGTTAATAAATGATTTTTTCATTTTATAGTTTATTTCTACTTCTTTTTCTTCTACTGCTGCTGTTTGTTGTTATTATTTAGTCTTCCAGGAACTGTTTTTTACTCCGTTTAATAAACCAACAGACGTAGGGTCTCAACGTCAGTGCTTTATTTCATTTCTTTCTTTTTTTGTATTTTTGCTTTTTTGACTTATTACTTTATTTACTGTTTATTCTTTATTACAAATTACAGTTTTGTGGTTTTAGTTGTTTTTTCATTTTCAACTTTTTTTTGGTTTATTTGTTGTTGGTTTGCTGATGCAGCAGATTTTATTGTATCCCATTGTTGGACTTTAAACTAAAAAACGTGACTCCAACAGCTGTTATTATTTAGTTTCTTTTCTCCATTTGAAATGTAATTTTAGGAAATAAAAGGAAACAGTGTTTTGCTTCATAAACACAATGGGGTAGAGCTTTACATGGAACACAAAAGAGGGGAAATTATAACGGATTTAATAGTTTTTTTTGTATTTAAAGGGAATAGTGTTTTTATGGAGAGTATGAAAGTTTCAAAGAAATTTTTTGAACATTTTTGATTTACACTAAAGTCTTGATTGTAGTCCAGATTATAGTTCAAATTTTAGTCCGAACATAGTGAAGATTTTAGCCTAAATTTAGTCTGATCCTAGTCTTGATTTCGTTCTTGATCATAGACTAAACCATAGTCTATGATTATAGTCTGGACTACAGTCTAGATTATAGTCTGGACTACAGTCTAGATTATAGTCTGGACTACAGTCTAGATTATAGTCTGGACTACAGTCTAGATTATAGTCTGGACTACAGTCTAGATTATAGTCTGGACTACAGTCTAGATTATAGTCTGGACTACAGTCTAGATTATAGTCTGGACTACAGTCTAGATTATAATCTGGACTACAGTCTAGATTATAATCTGGACTACAGTCTAGATTATAATCTGGACTACAGTCTAGACTATAGTCTGGACTACATTCTAGATTATAGTCTGGACTACATTCTAGATTATAGTCTGGACTACAGTCTAGATTATAATCTGGACTACAGTCTAGATTATAGTCTGGACTACAGTCTAGATTATAATCTGGACTACAGTCTAGATTATAGTCTGGACTACAGTCTAGATTATAGTCTGGACTACAGTCTAGATTATAGTCTGGACTACAGTCTAGATTATAGTCTGGACTACAGTCTAGATTATAGTCTGGATCTAATTAGTCTGGACTACAGTCTAGATTATAGTCTGGACTACAGTCTAGATTATAGTCTGGACTACAGTCTAGATTATAGTCTGGACTACAGTCTAGATTATAGTCTGGACTACAGTCTAGATTATAGTCTGGACTACAGTCTAGATTATAGTCTGGACTACAGTCTAGATTATAGTCTGGACTACAGTCTAGATTAATCTGGACTACGTCTAGATTATAATCTGGACTACAGTCTAGATTATAATCTGGACTACAGTCTAGATTATAATCTGGACTACAGTCTAGATTATAATTCTGGACTACAGTCTAGATTATAATCTGGACTACAGTCTAGATTATAATCTGGACTACAGTCTAGATTATAATCTGGACTACAGTCTAGATTATAATCTGGACTACAGTCTAGATTATAATCTGGACTACAGTCTAGATTATAGTCTGGACTACAGTCTAGATTATAGTCTGGACTACATTCTAGATTATAAGTCTGGACTACATTCTAGATTATAGTCTGGACTACAGTCTAGATTATAATCTGGACTACAGTCTAGATTATAGTCTGGACTACAGTCTAGATTATAATCTGGACTACAGTCTAGATTATAGTCTGGACTACAGTCCTAGATTATAGTCTGGACTACAGTCTAGATTATAGTCTGGACTACAGTCTAAGATTATAGTCTGGACTACAGTCTAGATTATAGTCTGGACTACAGTCTAGATTATAGTCTGGACTACAGTCTAGATTATAGTCTAGACTACAGTCTAGATTATAGTCTGGAATACAGTCTAGATTATAGTCTGGACTACAGACTAGATTATAGTCTGGACTACAGTCTAGATTATAGTCTGGACTACAGTCTAGATTATAGTCTGGACTACAGTCTAGATTATAGTCTGGACTACAGTCTAGATTATAGTCTGGACTACAGTCTAGATTATAGTCTGGACTACAGTCTAGATTATAGTCTGGACTACAGTCTAGATTATAGTCTGGACTACAGTCTAGATTATAGTCTGGACTACAGTCTAGATTATAGTCTGGACTACAGTCTAGATTATAGTCTGGACTACAGTCTAGATTATAGTCTGGACTACAGTCTAGATTATAGTCTGGACTACAGTCTAGATTATAGTCTGGACTACAGTCTAGATTATAGTCTGGACTACAGTCTAGATTATAGTCTGGACTACAGTCTAGATTATAGTCTGGACTACAGTCTAGATTATAGTCTGGACTACAGTCTAGATTATAGTCTGGACTACAGTCTAGATTATAGTCTGGACTACAGTCTAGATTATAGTCTGGACTACAGTCTAGATTATAGTCTGGACTACAGTCTAGATTATAGTCTGGACTACAGTCTAGATTATAGTCTGGACTACAGTCTAGATTATAGTCTGGACTACAGTCTAGATTATAGTCTGGACTACAGTCTAGATTATAGTCTGGACTACAGTCTAGATTATAGTCTGGACTACAGTCTAGATTATAGTCTGGACTACAGTCTAGATTATAGTCTGGACTACAGTCTAGATTATAGTCTGGACTACAGTCTAGATTATAGTCTGGACTACAGTCTAGATTATAGTCTGGACTACAGTCTAGATTATAGTCTGGACTACAGTCTAGATTATAGTCTGGACTACAGTCTAGATTATAGTCTGGACTACAGTCTAGATTATAGTCTGGACTACAGTCTAGATTATAGTCTGGACTACAGTCTAGATTATAGTCTGGACTACAGTCTAGATTATAGTCTGGACTACAGTCTAGATTATAGTCTGGACTACAGTCTAGATTATAGTCTGGACTACAGTCTAGATTATAGTCTGGACTACAGTCTAGATTATAGTCTGGACTACAGTCTAGATTATAGTCTGGACTACAGTCTAGATTATAGTCTGGACTACAGTCTAGATTATAGTCTGGACTACAGTCTAGATTATAGTCAATATATATTGTTAACATTAGTCCAGGTTATAGTCTAAATTATGTATTGATTTTAGTTCGGTCTTGTGTTTTAATTATAGACCAGATTATTGTCTGGACTATAGTCTAGAATAAAGTCCGTATTATTATGGAATTTAGTGCTGATTTAAATTTAGATTATGAATTAGTTTATGGTCTAAATTATAGTCAAAATAGTAGTCTAGACAGTTATCTGAACTATACTCTCGACTTTTTGTTTTGAAAACACTGTGAAAATAATCAAATTATTTATGCCATTTTTATCTAAATAAAATTTTCAATATTTACCACAAAATGGTCGTGCTTCCCAGAACAAAAAAAAGGAAAACTCTGGCATTAAAAAATTTATTCAGTTATTCCAAATGCGTTGGAGTTTAAAAAATACAATTAGAAATTATTAATCGTATTTTCCTTTGGCAGCTTAAAAGCAATAAGACTATTTTTTAAAAAGTTTTAATAACTTTATTTTTCGGTGAATACAATTCAACTGATATTTAAGTATTTAAAATATAATTAAAACAATATTACAGCTCTTTTTTCTGTATTCCCAAACCACAAATATAGAAATAGAGATTAAATTTTTAGTAGTCAAAACCACATTTGTAAGATCTTTTGTAAGGGAATATATTTTCTTTGGTCTGTTGAGATTTACAATTAAATATTGAAAAAATATTGTATAATAAAAATTTATTGAAAATCTGTTGTGGTTTTTAAATAAAACCACAATTTATAAAAAAATAAAGAAATTTGGCGATTTCTTCATTTTGAAACAATTTTTGGAAAAAAAACATAAAAATGATGTTAAGATTTTTTATCTAAAAATTAAACTTTAAAACTTTTAGTTTCAAGTCTTAAAAGATTTTATTTATTAATTTGTGAAATAGTTTTTTTCAAGACAACTATTTTTATTTTATTTATTTTCAAAATTTCGTGATAACCTTTTTTCTATAAAATTTAATCTTGAAATAATATTTTTTTAATTTAATTTCACTTTAAATTTTATAAATTCCAATCTCGCGGTTTGATCTCTAACAGATGTTTTTATTATATTTTTTTACAATTTTAATTAAATATTTGTCCCCCCAGTAGTAATTAAATATTAGTTTTTGAATAAGTTATTTATTTTTTTATTATACCCTACACCACCGCAGGTGGGTTGTAGGTTCTATATAAATTATATTTCAAATGTCACTTTTAAGGGCACAAATCTCACATATACGTTGGTCTTGTATGAAAAAAACTGATCAAATTAAGATAAATAAAAACAAAAAATCGATGTGCAAAATTATACGAGGGTCGGTCCATAATTTTTTGTAGTTGTAATAGAAGCCCCGCCAGAAAAGAATTAAATTGGAAAGTCATAAATTTCACACAGATGTTAATGTTACAAATAAATCAAAAAATCAAATTATACGAGGGGAGTTCAATAATATTTCGTAACTAACATTTTTAACCAACAATGTAATGTAGGCTTGACCGACTATACATTCTTGCTTGTTTATTTTTCCATTATGCATTTGCGCTGATGTTTGTAACAAATAGAAAAAAATGGCGTTACACCCATCTCTTAGTAAACCGTGCGGCGCAGAATCTCTTTCTAAGTCGATTTAACGATGCTCGTCCGTTCGGCTGAACGTTTTGATAGCTCTACAGATCTAAAATTTAGAGATATCTTTATGAATCTTGGTACATGTTATTATTTTGACTTAACTATGTTCGGTACAATATTTCAGGTACCTCCCATACAAATGTCCTCCCGGAATAAGGTTTTTATATCATAAAAATCCTAAATATAAACTGATTTTAATGAAATTTTGTAAAAATAAGTCTTATGATATTCTAAAACGAGGTACCGAATTATACGAGAATCGGTCAATTATTTCTCACAGGTCCCATATAAACCCCATTCCAAATATCCATTTGAAATGCATAAATTACATATAAATCACGTTGGTATTGTAATAATAGTTGGTTAATTGGAGATAAATATAAATAAAAATCGATGTGCGAAATTATGCGAGGGTCGGTCCATAATTTATTCGACTAAATTTGTTAGTGCCACTGTAAAGTTTTGCACACTTAAGAATAAATCAGTAAATCAAATTATACGAGGGTCATTCATTAATTTTCGTAACAAGCATTTATAACCAGTATTGTTGTGTAGGGTATAATAAAGTCGAGCTTGAACGACTCCAAATTCTTACTTGTTTTAATTTATATTCTAAATTCCTCCTTTTGTAAAATTAACTCTTAAAAACAATTTCCATTTAATGGCAGCTTTTTAAAAATTATGATTATGTAATTTTATTTGTTCAATTCTTTCTAAAGTTTTTATTAAAAAATCAACAACAACAAGAAAATTACTTAATAATAAAACAACTCCGATCAGAGTCTGTTCTGATCTACAACTATTATGAAATCGGCGGGTATTTTTTTATTTTATTTTATTATTTAATTTTCATTTTAATTGATCGTGTGGTGGTGACTGGTGTCAATTAGTTTGTATTTCAATTATTTGTGCGATCTGTCACTAAAAATAGCAAATACAAGTATTTAAATTAAATACAAGAACAAGAAAAGAATTTAATTGAGGAAAGAAAAATAACAACAAATAATGATCTCGAGTAAAGGGTTATTTCGAAAGTAATGAATGTAGAATATTGTGTAGGCATAAAATAGTTAATAGTTTAGACTGTAGGTTAGAGCCAAAGCTATAATTTATAATACTGTACAGCTTTTGGATTAAACTGTAGTCCACATCATAGAGTGGTAAATATTTTCGATTGTAATCAAAATTATAGTGAAGACTAAAAGATAATATATTATAGAAAGTTTATAGTATAGATCATATTATAGTCTCTATTATAGACTATATATAGTCTCTATATATAGACTATAAAAACTACATTATAGTCTAGATGATAGACTATATTTTTTGACTGAATTTATGATAATACAGGTCCATAAACCATAGTCTGGATTATAGTGTAGACTTTAGTCTTAATTAAAGTCTAGATTTCTGTCTTAATTATAAACTAGACTTTAGTCTACATTATGATATTTACTTTAGTATAGATTATAGTCTTACATTATAGTATATACTTAAAACTCAACAGTAGTCTAGACTTTAATCTTAATTAAAGTCTAGATATAAAACTTAGTTATTAACTAGACTTTAGTCTAGATTGTAGTCTTTATTTTAGTCTAGACTTTAGGCGTTTGTCTAGTTTATAGACTAGATTATAGTCTAGATTATATTATAGGCTTTAGCCTCGATTATACTCTATATATTGTTCTGAATAAGTTAATAGTATGGACTTTGAACAATATTATAGTTTTGATTTTGGTCGAAATTAGACTTTATGTTGCAGTCTAGACTAAAGTTTAAATTATAGTTTAGTTTTTAGTTTTATATAATAGATGAAACTTCACTGTAAATATAGTTAAGACATTATTTCAGATTATTGTCTATTTCATATAAGAGCTTAGACTTTATATAGTGACGTAAAATTCAGTCTAGATTATGGTCTAGACGTTAATCTAGCTAATATTGATTATTATAGATCAAAAAAAATTTTCTGAATTTTAGTCTAGTTTATAGTCTAGATTATACTCTTGAATTTAGTCTAGATTATGCTCTAGACTTTTGTTTCGATTATTCTCTAGTTTTTGCTTTCAAGACTTTAATACTTAAAATGGTCTAGACTTTTGTCTAGATTAGACTCCAAATTATAGTCTAGACTTTAGTCTAGATTAAATTCTGGACTTTAGTTTAATTTACTTCCTCGTTTTAGTTAGCTTTAGTTAAAATTATTGTCTAGACGTTAGTCTAATTACAGTATAGACTTTATTCTAAGTTATAGTCTAGATTATTGTTTAAACTTTAGATGGTTACACAGAATTTAGTCTAAATTAGAACATAGACTTTAGTCCATCTTATAATCTAAGTTATATTCTAGTCTGTAGTCTAGATAAGAGTTCAAACTGTAGTCTAGATGATAGCTGAATTTAACTGAAGTCAAGATTATGGTCTAGATTTAAGTCCAAATTAAAGTCTATACTTGTGTCAAGATTAAAAAAAAAAGATTGATCGATATTATAATCTAGATTGTGGTCTAGATTAAAGACTGGACTTTAGTATAGTAAATCTAAATCGGTATATAATTTATACTTCAATATATATGTTTGTACTGGACTAAATTCTGTACTCTGAACTTTCTAGTCTGTACTAAATTTTAATCACAAATCTTCAGCATAAATTGACTATTAATTCAGAATGAACAATTTATTTAAATCAATTAAAAATTTGTTTTTTTTTTTTAATAAAAATATTTTCATTTCAAATTGCGAATTCTAAATTATTTATTTTGTCTAAATAGAGATTTTTTAATGGTTATTAATCCTCTTTTTTTATTACTTTTTTATTTAAATTTCATTTTTGGACATCAAGTCAATGGCCATTTTTGTTGAGACGAAAAAAAATAACATAAATTCGTGTACAAAAATTACTCATAATATTTTTATGTTCTCTTATCAATGATAATTCTTCTTCTAATTTCCTATAAAATGAGATTTTTTAATGGATTCTTAAAAGAATATAAAATTTATAGAATTTTTATTTTATTTTTTATTTTTTTAAACATAAAAAAATTTCAATGTCAATGTTTTGCATTGAAAATTGAAGAAAATTATGTTTTGTCTTTTTAAACGTGTTTCAAAACACGCTACGTGAGCATTACTACTATCATTTGCTAGAATTTTATTCTTTGTTGTGAAACAAAATTTTGTATACGTGACATTTCTCATTTAGACCGAAAAGGTAAGAGTGAAATGTGTGAAATTAGAAACAAATTTTTCTTTTCTTGTTTTTGTTCTCTAAAAGATTTTAGTCTTTTTTTTCTTAAATAATGATAATTCTATTTTTAGATTCCTAATGACCCATAAGTTGAAATAATAAAACCAAGTGAGAATTCTATATCCGGCTATAACGAATCTTCAATACCCTCCACCACAAATGTGTGTGAAGTAAATACGTTATGTTTCATACATACTCATTCGCAGAAGTATGCAATATATAAAAGTCTTTTTTAAATAATAACACGGAACATTTAATGAGTCACAAAATTGATTATATTTTTAGCAACTGAACCGATTTTGATAAGTTTTGGAATGGTAACGAAGTACATATGACTTGATATTTAGACAAAATTTTATTCTAATTTATCGATTTATAATGGAAAATTTTACGAAAGTTTGTTGCTTGAACTTAGAGGTTGACTTAAATATCGGTCGATATCTTTTAATACACTGGTTTCAAATAGGAAACTTCACAGGACTATGACAAATAGTCAGACCGAATTTCATTGTCATTTATTTTGATTTCAAGCAAGAATAATATACATTCTAGGGACTGAGATGACTTCTTCTTAGCGTTACATACGGAATGACAAAGTTAATATACCCTCTTCACAACTCGTAGTGGTGGAGGGTGTTATAAATGTTAAGTTGATAGATAATTATTTGTTTATTTATTTTTTTAAAAGTTGTTTTCACATTTTTTTAATTAAATAATAAAAATTAATTTAATGACAAAATAATTTTTAATATTTTTGCGTTATTTTATGTTTGTTGTTGTTTTCGCCTTTTTTTACTTTAGAAACAAATGAATTCTTTTTTTGTCATTTTTGCTAAAAATTGGCATTGATTCATGGAATTCTAAATTCTTCTTTTTGTTTTTGCTGCTTGCAAATTTCAAAGAATATTACGAAATTTTTAAAAATAACCGAAATTAGAGATGTTCACGTGACCTGTATCATTTTGGCTTCTAAACTCAAAAGTGTGTTATTTGAAAAAAATATAATTTTTTCGGGGAATTTCATTTTATGTTTAATTAAATATTTTTAATTTTTTTATGGGAATTTTATGAGTTGCTATTTTTATGTTTCCCACTGTTAATGATTTGTTATTATGCCCTATATTTTTCATTTCGCTGTCCCAGTACAAAAATTATGTTTAGACGAGTGGGCGACATTTGTTGTCAAATATTCCTTGTGTTTTTTAGGGGTTTCAATGTTTAAAAAAAGTATTAATTTGTGAAGGGAAATTTTAAAATACAGTGGGAGAAAATTATATTTTTAAAAAAAGTTTTTTCTTAAAAAAATGTACCAACTTTAACAGAAAGTACCATAATTCGAAAAAGTTCAAAAAAGTATTTTATATATATTTTGAAATTAAATGAAAATAAATTACTTAATTTATAAAAAAGGTTAAGTTAGGAAAAAAGTACCAATGAATGAAAAAGTACTAGTTTCAAAAAAAAAAAAATAATAATAATAATAATAATAATAATAATAATAATAATAATAAAAATCTGCACAAAGAAGGACAAATTTTTTATATTTAAAAAAGGACCAAAATTCGCAATAGTACCACATATCAAAAATCCCATGAAATTTCTAAAATGCAATTAAGTATTTTAAACGAAAACTAAAAAAGAAGTATTAATGAGTATTTAGGTTACATATTTTCTTAGGTCTAAATATCCGATATATTGCCAAAATGATTGACAATAAATTTTGGTACCTTTTAATTAGTGTACCCATTTGGAGATATATATAGTACTTTTAGAAAATTCAAAAAGTACCACAAAGTCCCATATTTTCAATTCGCACCCAAATTATTAAAAAAAATAACTAATACCTTAAGAAGATCCAAAAAGTACCACATAATACCATCATATTAAGTTTTATCCATTTGAAGTAAAATATATGTCAAAGAAAGCAAAAAGTACCATAAGAAATTTCGTAAAGTGTCATAAAACTTTCTTTGGTTAATTTTTATTTATTTCAAACAATTCATCTTTGATTCCATATAATCGATTCTCAACAATTGGGTGTTTTTATATGAATTTTTATATACAAATCAAAAGTACCATTAAAGACACCAAAAAGATGTACATAATGGCTCAAATTACTTTTTAATCATATGGATTTATATACTATTTTTCACATCTTTACATTACTTATGATAAACAATTTAATATACATAATAAAAAAATGGTTCCATAGGCAAGAAGTACTATATAATGAAATAATTAAAAAAGTACCAAAGTAACAATTTTTATATTTGTCCTAGAAAAACACCTTAAATGATTAGCAAATTTAAATGACCTTCTTGCAGATACATATATTATGTTCTTAAAATATACTACTTCAAAAAAAAAAAAAGTACCACGAAATTACTCAAATTTAGTACTTTTTATGATTGGGAGACTATTATTCAAAAATAAACTTTTTAATTCATTTTTTATGATTAAATGTACCAAATAAATATAATTTTTTTAATTTTGCTAAATTTGGCTGAAAGATTTTATATTTCATATTTTTACCCCCTTTGAAAAATTTTAAGTATAAAGTACCAATTAGTTGAGAAAAAAATATTAAAAAAGTACTATTTTTAATTTTAATATTTTTGCACAATTTTTAACAAATATTTTTATATTTGCCATAAAAATGGAAAAGTAGTAATTTAAAAAAAAAGTACTAAATGAAATGAAATTCCGCAAAAGTACCATTTTTATTAAAAAGTACTTAGTTTGGTATAAAAAATAATTATATAAGTTGAATTGAAATAAAAAAATAATTTTTATTTACCTTTAAAAGTACTTTATAAAATTGTTTTATAAAGTACTTTAAAAAAAAGTACGAAACATTACAGAGTTTTCTATATAAAATGAAAATTAATCTCTAATTTTCTTACGGTTACACTGATTTTACGAAATTTTATCACAGTGATAGAAAAAGTGCAGGCGAGTTCGAGTTTAGAGTTTGGACTCTATGGTTATTATCGAGACGGAACCACAGGTTTACAAAATTGGACATTTTCGGATAATAAAAACTATTAAAAGTTTTTGAAATTCGGGCGACTTTAAAGATATTGAATTATCCAATATCGTCCAAATATCGTACGAATCTCTTTAAATATTTTATAGAATTTGATTTTTTAATAAACAAATTTTGCCCTTCACTGTTGATATATAACAGGTGTTTATTTTTTTCGCATTAAAATTCTATATTTAAATTTTTCACATTTATTTTAAAACTAAAAAAAAACAATATTAAAAATAAAACTAAAGTATTTAAAGAAAATATATGGAGCTTGTAAAATTTCCATAAATTAAATTTCAAACAAAAAAGGGAAATCATTTTTTTTTAAATTCAGCAAAAATAAAATAATAAAATTTTGAAGAAAAACAAAATTTTGCTTATGAAAAATTCAAGGTAAAATTCACCTTGAAAATACTAAATAAACAAAACAAATTTTTTAACAGAAAAATATAAAAAATAATAAAAAAATTAAATTAAAATCAGCGGAAATTTGTCTTAAATTTACAAAATTTCAAAATAATTTGAAAATTTTAAATTAAAAAAAAAAAAATAAATAAATAAAAAAAATATTGAACAAGTTAAATTTCAATTCTTTTAATTTGTTTTAGAGAAATTTCACAATTTCAGCATAAAATTTAGAGTTTATTTAATGCTTTTTTATATTCATTTTTTTATATTAAATGGCCTAGAACCAGTACACAAAATTGGGTCAAATATTTCCCCTTTTTTTGTTTACATAAACAAAAAACTTTAGTTTCTGATTTAAAAATGTTTAGATAATGAAAATTTTTATAAAATAAACATTATTTTTCCTTAAAACTCTACAAAATTTTGGTATAACTGAAAAACATTTGAAATTATCTATTAAAGTCTTTTTCCCCTTTTTTAGAAAGCAATTTCTATTTAAGTTTTCTCGTTTTTTTCATATTTTGCCCAGCAGTTTTTTGTGAATGACCCAAACTAGTCATTCGAGAGTCTTAAAAGGGGAAACCACTACTCACCTTTCCCACTAAAGCCTTATTATTAAGGTAACTGTCTACTCAGGTACTATAAAGTGGTAAAACAATTGTTTAATCATTTGAAATCTTCATTGTCCATTTACAAAACACTTGGTGAGAATAAAGTGGTTAATTATATAACTTTCATCACGTTATTTTCTATTTTGTGGTCATGAAAACACACATTTTCATTTACTGCCTCCTTTATGTAACCCTGGTGTCGATCATCGTCTATAGTAGTCTGATAGAATTTGATTGTATTAAAAAACTGTAGGGTCCTACATATTTTGACCAGTAGTTTTTGTTGACTGCATACTGATGCCTCGACTATTGTCTCTCCTATTGGAGAGAATCGAGAATAATTGGACCAATTATTGCCTCCTAATTATACATATATAGACATTGAATGCAGTGCATCTTGAATATATGTTCACTGTATCCTTATGAGGAAAATCTTACCATTTTACTACAGTCTCCCAAATGAAGCCAGCCTTACAAATAGTTACAGTTAAGTACACTCACTGTCTTCCTACTATCTACATTAGGGCGATAAAGTGGTTGAATGTATTGTATTTCATCGAGTGCTCGATCACTAAAAGCCTTCACTATATCTTTACAATGCACATGATAGCGATCTAGTCACTTTATTTCATATTTTCTAATGATAGAGATCTAGAAAACATAAAATCTTTACTGTCCCCTTACGCAACACTTGGTGGTGAACTCTATGGTTATTATCGAGACGGAACCACAGGGTCTCAAAATTGGACATTTTCGAATATTAAAAATTATTAAAAGCTTTTGAAATTCGGGCGATTTTAAAGATATTGGATTTAAACAAATAACATTTTCAATTTTTGACTGATCTTGGCAAAACCTTTACGCAATTTGGCGTCCACTATATCTTTACAATGCACATGATAGCGATCTAGTCACTTTATCTCTTATTTTCTAATGATGGAGATCTAGAAAACACAAAATCTTTTACTGTCCCCTTACGCAACACTTAGTGGTGCACTAAGCAATGTACTACAGTCTAACAACTGTACCCTTTTAAATAATGACATTTAAATACACTTACTGTCGGTCAACTATATACTTTTAGGGCATCCCATCGTTTGTCTGATCTCTAAAAGATCTCCTATTTTATATTGGTTCAACGCATAACAGTTTATCGCTAATTGTAGCCTAAGAAGATTTATTTTTCTTAAAAAAAAAAACTGTTGGGTATTTGATCCATTTTTTACTGTCTTGTTATCTTTATTTGAAGCTCCCAAAATTCATAAAAAGTTTCATCAGATTTATAATTAAAATTTTCCTTCAAAACAATTTTTTAATTGTATTTGAATTTTTTTATTTATTTAAAATTAAATAACCCGTTTTAAGGTGAAATGGAAAGTACAATAAATTTACTGGTTTTTTTTTATCTAAAGAGACGATATTTCAACTTGTCGTTTATATTCTTGGAGAAAAGTATTTATGTGAGTTTTATTTTTTGATTTAAGCGATCAGATTATTTTATAAAGTTTCACTTTTTATTATGATTTTAGAATCTTAATTATTTAGAGTAAAATAAAATACCCTGAGCGGAAAATAACTTGTTTAAAACCAGTAAATTATATCAGTTTAATAAGGGCTTTTTATCACTAGAGTGCGCCTTAATTTTATACAAATGGAAATACTGGAATTTTCAGGCAAATAATTTTTATATGTCTCTGAGATTTTTATCCATTATTTAATGCCAATATTGCATTATTCGGAAAGTTCTAAGGTTCTATAAAATCTGACCCGATATGTAAAATAAAACTTCACAGTTTCGCAGACCATTTTTTTCATTCCAAGCTTTTCTTTCAATTTACTCCATTAGAAAACGATTTTCAGTTATAATCGTCTTCAGTTCGAGAAAAATATTTTAGCGATGGCTTATGGTCCGTAAAAATGTTTTGTAATTGTATTCTTAAAATTTTACATTAATGTTTGAAGTTTTAATATACGTTTCCATCTTCAAAAACCGAGCGCAACCGAGTTGTTTATCACAAAAAATAGTGATGTATTTACTAGCAAAATTCCCGGTTCAAATTAAAATAATTATATCACCCGAGATGTCCAAATTTAGGACACTGTGGAACGGCCCATGTTATGTCTAAGCTTAATACTTAAACTCGTCTGTACCTCTGCTATCATTGTGTGAAATGTCAATGAAATTGTTCTACCCATTCCGAAGTAACAAGTTTATTTTCCATTCGATTATCATTTAAAACATTGCCCATCGGCTATTCGTTGAATTAAAGCTACTAAGATAGCTTAAAACCTTTCTGTAAGTTTTTGTTTGTCTACTTCAACCTCTCAGAAGATATTCTGAAATAAAGTCACTTTTATTATTTTTTGGACCAAGAAAGAATTTGAAAATTATTTCGATATGAACAAGTTATCTGTACTTATTGAATGGGATTTAGAAGCGTTTTTGGCAACGGAATTGTTAAAACAAATATGGATAAATTTTTGGGATACCCATACCTTATATCTTGGCGATCTAAAATAGAAATGTCTGTGGCTTGGGTGTTCTGGTTCAAAAAGTCGATTTTCCTTTAGGAGACATGGTAACCTTATTACTTTAAAGTTTAAGATACTTTTATAGAATAAGCAAATTGGTTTAGTGCAATAATAAGTATAGAGCGATATCTGAAGTTATCTTGAAATTCCAAAAACTAATGTAAATACTTAAAATTAATGTGTTTAGACTGTGAGCTTGCGGTCTTGCCAGATCACTCTCTAATACAAGCAAAATTGGCTTTGAATAGATTTATAGACTGATACTATATACTTAAGCTCTAATACGATTTTTAACTATATTGATATTACATCAGACAAATCAACTATTCTGGTATTTGCTACAGGCTTTCCAGACTTTTTGCTCGGTTTGCATTTTGCTTTTGGATCATCTTTGGCGATCAGAATAAATTTACTGCTACTCTGAAACTAACGGGTATATATTAATGTCGAATCTAAAATATCTCGTTTATTCTCTATTGCTAAATTAAAATTAGAACATGTAATTTCAATCTCACTTTCATAATACAGTTATAACTTTCCTTGTAATAATTTATTTTCTAACCTCTCAAGAACTGTTATTTGTTAATAAAATTAAAATATTTCAAGAGAGATCTTTTTCTATAGATTTTCTCCTCATAAATTAGTTTGTTCAGAACCATTTAATAAGTTAATTAAATATAAAATATTTATTTAAATCTTAAATAAAACTTTTATTCTTTTTTTCTAAACAATAAAACAAAATGAAAGTTTTGCCAAAAACCTTAATCCAATAGAATTTCATCTCAATTCTAAAACCGTTATAATATAATTTACGAATTTTATGATTTAAAAAAAAAAAATAATTTTAATAATAAACAAAAGATTTTGCTCTAAAAATCAAGTTCTGTTAAGAAAAAAATCTACAAAAAAAATTTGCAAATGAAAAGAATTAAATTAACTTAATTTTGGGTTGAATTTCTTTTCTTTTTATTTTTAGAAGATTGAAAATCTTTTGATTTCTGTTGTAAATATGTATACAGTAATATTATGGGTGTTAATGTATGTAAAATATATTTATTTTGATTTCAAATTATTTTTGTAGCTTCAATATCACCTGCTTATTACACCGTCCACCACCACAAGTGGTGTAGAGGGTATATTAACTTTGTCATTCGGTGTGTAACACTAAGAAGGTATTATCTGAGACCTCTATAATGTATATATATATTCTTGCAGTAAATCAAAATCTGAGTCGGTTTACCTATGTCCATCTCTTTGTCCCTTTTGCTTTCTATTGTTGGCATGTTCACATCTCCAATAATTGACAGAGCTCAATGAAATTGAGTCTGCATATTTGTCATAGTCCTGAGTAGTTTCCTATTACCGGCGAAGAATTTTCGTAAAATTGTCAATTAGAAATATACAAATGGGAATAAGATTTTGCCCTATTAAACTATATCTTCTGCATTATCATTCCAAAAATCATCAAAATCGGTTCAGTAGAAAAAAAGTTATAGCGAAATATATAACTAATTTTATGACTCATTAAGTGTTCCAGGTATGGGAGTGTAAGTGTCTGAAATAGATTTTATTTACTTCACACGCATTTGTGGTGGAGGGTATTAAAGATTCGACATAGCCGACTAAAGCATTCTTAATTGTTTTTGTATTTTTTTTTCAAGTTCAATTCAGGTGTTTTATTTTGTTGAATCTTTTTTTATATTTATTTTTGTTAAATTTATTTGATATTTATTTAAATATTTAGCTGTGTTTAAAAAAATATAATATATTTTGATTATATTTTGATACCCTTCACTCATTGTCATCGAAATCATTTAAAAACCCATATTCTGTGACATTTCTTTTTGGCACAATCACTTCAAAATGAGTGATTTCAACTCACAAAAAATTCGCCAGATTGTTTACATTTGACATCCCTAAATTTCCTTTTAAAATCAGCCAAATCGGTTCAGTTGAAAAATAGTTATAGAGTGATATCTGAAGCAACTTTGAAATTATGAAAAAGTAATATTGAACTTTTTACTTTATTTCTTTAGGTGTGACAGTGTTAAGTCAAGCAAAATTGTCTGGTTTATCAGATTTTTGCCTCCTTAAAACCCCTTGACAAAATTTGAACTCGGTTACATAAAATGCGAACAAAAAATAGTTTCGTCTCTTGTCGTCACGTTCGAGTCTACAGGAATAATCAGTTCTCAGTCAAATTTGTTCAGATTTCTATTTTCTACTGCCACAGATTTCTATTTAAAACAATCAAAATCGGTTACAGATTAAAAGTTATAGACCGATAACTTAATAAACTTGAAATTAAAAGAAAATATATATCAATTATTTGTATCATGTTTACGTTCAAGAGGGGTTCAAACTTGACCGAATTTATTCACTTTGGTTAATGATTTTCGGCACAGATTTCTTAAAAAGTTGGAAAAAATATCATTTTCAAAAATTATTCGAAATCGTCGAAATTTGTTGAGATTCTTCATGAAACTTTAAAATGGATCTGTATATAAAAATAGGAAAATCGGGTCTAAAGAAAATCTTTTATGGACGAATATCAGAAGCAATATTGAAATTGAAAGAGATGAAATAGATTCTGAATTTGTTGTTTGTTCCCTTCTGGAAATAAAAAATAATGAAAAAAATCGGTTTTGTATATAACCAATTTAAGATCGATATCTGAAGAGCAATCAAGAAATTAAAAAAAAATAAAGCAGATTCTATTTAACTGGTAAAAAAACTGATCAGGTTGTTGATCAGTAAATAAATATATAGTAATCAAATTTTAAGAAAGTCTGTTATAAAATGATATCGAAAGAAATCACGAAATTGAAAGCTGATTTACATCCAAGTCCAGCAATAGTGCGATCAGAAATTTTGATTATTTTACGCTGCTGATCGGTATTTGAAATTATTAATATTGGTTGATTGCCCAAACCGATTTCTGAAGCAACTTCGAGAATATAAATCAAAAAAGTGATATCGGTCCAATAGCTTAAACGTTATAGACCGATTTTTGAGACTAATTCGTTTTTCATAAATTCGTTAAATAATAATTTACACACAGAAAAAAAATCAATGTAAAATTAATTAAAACGGAAATAATTTAACTTTTTTCAGTAATGATTTTTCTTCATGGACAAAAAAATGGTTATTTAACATTGTTCCACAAAAGAAGTACAGCTTCTTGAGAATATTCATAATTTTTCACCACTTGAATGTGTTATTTCACCACAAACATAAAAACGTCAAATTTAAATTAAATTAAAAAAATGTATTCAATCTTAAATCAACTATGTTCAATGTTGATTTTGCTTCATGCCATTTTTTTGTGAGTATATTATTCATGAAAATTTTTCTGAAATTTTCCTTTTGGACGATATTTCAGATTCGTTTACAACCGATTACTGTCACCTCTTTGTTGTCTTAAGTTTAACATTAAATCAATTATCGATTATTTTTCTTATGTCAATATTTTATTTACTTGATTTATTGTAGAAACCTGATCAAAATCTTAAAATTATTGAACTGTGAATTTAAATTTTCAATAAAATCAAAAAAAAAAAAAAACTTTTAAAATTTTTTTTCATACCAAATTTTATTTTTTTACACAAATTTTACAGTTGATCTGTTTTTTAACATTAATTAAGAAGAAAAAAAATTGTCAACTTGTTATTGAAAGCGAAAATTTTTACTTGTGAATTGAAAGTTCTTGGCCTACTTTTTTTTAAATAAGAAAATACAAAAAAAATGAGGTTTAGTCGATTTTTTTTTTGCCAAATTTGGGTACTCAAAGCGTTTAACCTTTAAAAAAATTTACGTTAATTATTTGGGTTTAGCAAAAAACTGCATAAATTTGTCATTTTTAATATTCTTTTTCAATATCAAACATTTTAAAATTCGATTTTTTATTTTACTTCATATATTTTCAAGATTTTTTTTTTAAATTTAACGGTCTTAATATGGTTCCTACATTTTTTGGTAAATATATGTCAGATTCTTTACAAAATTAAATTTTTTTTTTATAATAAGTTTTAATATGGTTTTGGTATTTTGGGTATTTTCGTTGGAAAAGTGGGAATTTTAAAATTCTCTAGTACAAGGATCCTGCCGTAGCATCTTATAGCCACAAGAGGTTGATTTAAAACAAAACCAAATTTTTAAATAGGTTTTCATATGGTTTTGGGATTTTGGGATTTTGGGATTTTGGATATTTCTGTAAAAAAAGTGGGAATTTTAAAATTCTTATTACAAGAACTCTGCCAAATCACGTTAAATTTAATTTTAACATCTCCAATCATTCAAAAATTACAGAATTGTTAAAAATCGATTGAGAATCACTGTGCTTAAAAACTTTGTTTGTTGTAAATCTGTTCTCCCGGAATTCTAGGTCCATAAAACTTAGAGAAGTCACAGAAAAAGTATCTAAACTCATTTTTATTTAATATATTTGTTGAAAACATATTTAAAATTTCTATTTTGCTCAAATTTTTCTTTACACAAAAAGTTTAGACCTTCTCGAATTTGACCAATTTGTTGTTAAAATTTTAACATTAAGCTCTTTGTTCTTAAAATCCAAAGTATGAACTTTAAAACAAAATGTAGTTTTGGAAAAGTTTATAATTATAAAGTAGAGGCTCCAAGAAATGCGAACTCTATAGAGGAAATTCCGAAACATTTCATTATTTTCTTTTTCTTTTTGGGATTTTTCTTCACATTTTCAGGAATTCAAGGAATAACAAGATCCATATTTCCTGAAAATTCTAGAAAGATATTTTTATTAATAAATATTTTCAAAAATTTTTAAATTTTCCAAAATTCGTAAAAAGTGCTCGAATTCCCAAAATTATAATGCTACACTTCTCTGCAATCATTATGTTTGGATCCATGGAATCAAAAGTTTATTAATTTTATATATTAATAACGAAAGATTCTAATATAAACAATATTATTTCACCACAAAAACGTAAAACCATTCAATTTAAACTGAATTGAAATGAAAAAAAAAATGTATTAAATCTTAAATCAACTATGTTCAACGTTGATTTTACTTCATGTTTTTTTCTGTGTGTGAAGTATAATGTAGTCGATTTGAAATCATTATCTTGGAAAATGTATTCTTTTGTGATTTTTTTACATCCGTAAATGAGGGGAAAAACATTTTCCAATTCTGGCGAAACGATAAAAATTTTTTTATTTTGCAACCATATTTATTGGAAAAATAAAAAGAAATTATTTTTTGATAAAAAAAAAATTCCCCTTTTTTCATAAAATTTATATTTTTCTTAAACTGTTTTTAACTAATTTAAATTCTTTTACCAAAATACTAAAATACTTCCTTAAATTAAAAATAAAACAATTAAAATATTTAATTAATAATTTAATTGACTATAAAATCATGAATAATTAATTAAATATAGAGAATATTTAAAATACAACACATTCGTGTTGAATACTTACTTTTTTAGTGTGGGGTGTTTTCAAATCTGTGAGGTGAATGCAAAAATTATCAAACGACACTAAAATTAATTCCCCTTTTTATTTCAGAGATATATTTTTTATTTATTTGTTTGTTGTTGTAGATGTTCTATTGAGGTTGTTGTTATTGTTGTTTTTGGTGCCACACTTTTCTTTTAAAATTTATTTATTGTTCGTGAATTTTTTTGTTTTATTTTATTTTTTTTTTAATTTCGTTGTTCGTTTTCTTTTAAGTTTTTTTTCTCTTTTTTTGGTGGAAGAATTAAGATCTTTGATCTTTATTAATTTAAAAATTCTGAAATTTTTTTATTTGGTTCAAACGCATTTAATTTTTGTTGTTATTTTTATGGGATTTTTTTATAAAAAAAATTATAAAAATTATTATTTTTTTTAACAAAATTTTTTAATTGAGAAAATTGCATAAAAATCTTGTATTTAATGTTATTTAATATGTATGACACTATTTTTTGTAGTTTTTTAATTTATTTTTAGTTGTTATTGTAGAGTAAATTTTGTGTTTTTGCTGTAAATTGAAAAAAATTTTTAGAACACTGTTGTTGCTACTAAATTAATGATGTTGTTGATGTTGCTGTTTGGGTTATTGAACTTTTTGTAAATGTTCTCTTCCATACCCTTCACCACCACAAGTGGTGATGAGAATATATTAACCTTGTCATTCCGTGTGTAACGCTAAGAAGGAATAATGTCAGATCCCATAATGTGTATACATATTGTTGCATCAAATCGGTTTCTAGTTATCTATGTCCGTCTGTCTGTCTGTTTGTCTGTCTTTCTATCCATCTGTCTGTTGCTGGCACTCTCACATCCACAATAATTGACTGAGCTCAATGAAATTTGACCTGGGTATTTGTTATGGTCCTGAGAAGTTTCCTATTTAAAACCAGCAAAATCATTTGATTATATTAAAAGATATAGACCGATATCTGAGGTAACCTCTAAATTCAAGCAAAGAACTTTCGTTAAATTGTCAATTGTAAATCGACAAATTAGAATAAGATTTTTCCGTAATATAAAGCTATATGTACTTCATTAACAGTCCAACAATCATCGAAATCGGTTCAGTAGAAAAAAGTTATAGTCAAAATTATAACTAATTTTAAAACTCATTAAATCGTTTTTTTAAACTCATTAAAATCGGTGAAATATTGTATAAGTACGTGAGTGTATGTGTTAGTGTGTATGTACGAAACATAACGTATTTACTTCCCACATATTTGTGGTGGAGGGTATAGAAGATTCGGCTTTGTCGAACATAACATTCTTACTTGTTTTTGTTTTTATTGTATGTGTGGCATCCACATTTAACGTTTGTTGCATGCAATATTTATGTTGTTGTTATTTCTTTTTTAGGACAAACTCTTTACAATGTTTCTTTTTTGCGCGCACTCGTTATTTTTGTTGTTATTAAAAAAAACGCGTGGTTGTTGCTTTATTTTCGTCGAATTAATGAAAATGTTCTGGTTTTTTGGGTTCACAAAAATTTTTTTGAAATTTATTTCTCCCAATTTTTTTTTAAATAATAAATTTATTTTTGTTTTTTCCTTATTTTTTTTTTTAATCACGTTTTTATCAATTTTTTCAAGAATGTTGTTTTTTGTTTGTTTTTTGTTTATTTTTAAAAATCACTTTTTTGTTGTTTTTAATTTTCGAATTAATAAAATTTTGAATAAATTTATTTTCATTAAATTCAATTAAACTTAATCTATAACGACGTTTGATTTTATTGATCTTTAAACGTCGTAACGTTTTTTGTTTCATTACACTAAATTTGTATTGAGTTTTTGTTGTTGTTGCTCTTGTTTGATCCGTTGTATATTTGATCTTAAATTAACGTCTAAAATTTTTACGTTTTTTTTTAACTTTAACTTTAATTTTCCAAAATTTTTTTCTTTTATTTTTATAATTTTTTTTTAATATTAGAATGTTGTTATTGTTGTTGCTTCTTCTTCTATTAAAGTTGTAGATCTTCTTTTTCGTTTTTTTGTTGGTTCACTTCTTTAGTTGAGTTGTCAAGGCCAATAAACTGTATTTAGTGGCAAGTTGGTCTTCCTTAACCAACTTCTTATTTTTCTCTTGTTCTTGTTTTATTGTTGTTTGGTTGGTTTGCTGTTGTTGTTGTTGCTAAAGTTTTATTATTTTTATTTTCTTTTGTTTTATTGTTTTTAATTCTGTTTTTGGTGCTTAATGTTTGGACTATTTGAAAAAAAAGCGAACAGTGAGGAAAAATTATTTAAATGCACCATGAAAGAAATTTTAACAAGAGGCACAATTTAAAAAACTAATCATATTGCAATTTTGCAAGACCATTGCGAAATAATAACTTTTTAAATAGAAATATTAAAATTTTCAAATTTTGATCAATTTCAGTTTTGCAAGACTATTGCAATTTTGCAAGACCCTTGAAAATAATAATTTTAAAATGTTCTAAATAGAAACAATGAAAATATTAACTCTTTTTACAAATTTTGATTTAATTGCAATTTTGCAAGACCATTGCAAATTTGCAAGATCATTGCAAATGAATAATTTTAAGATATTTTAATTAGAAACAATGAAAATTTAAAAGATTTTTACAAAATTGGGTTCTATGCATAATTGCAAGACAATTGTAATTTACACGGATACAGAAAATGTAAATAGACTTTTTTGTTTAAAGTTGAGATGGGAAACAGGAATCAACCTGTTTTTTACATTTCAATTAAATTGTAATTTTACAACTCTATTTTTAATTTACAACACCATTGGAATTTTGCAACATATTTTAGAGAGATTGCATTTTAGAGAAATTTTAATTGAAAAATAGAAAATCTAGATAAACTTTAGTATTAAAAGTTAAAATATAAAATAAATGCAATATTTTTAACAAAATTTCTTAGACTATTGTATTTTTAACAAAACCATTGCAAAATAAAAATTTTCAGAAATAAAATAACAACTTAAACTTTAAAGGATTAATTTTAAACCTAAAAAAATAAACACCTTTGTTATTTTGAAACAAGTAAACAAAAAAACTATTGTAATTTGCAATACCATTGCAATTTTCTAAAATATTGCAGTTTTACAACACCATTGCAAATATCATTTTATGAAATAGATGGACATTTTTGAGTCAAAAGAAAAAACTGCAAACTGAACCAAAAAATTGCTTACTTTGGAAGAACATTGCAATTAAAATGCAATTTTGCAACAACATTGCAAAATACTAAACAGAATGTTATATAAATACCAAACGGACTTTGTTGCTAAATTCAGATATCTATATAGTTTCCAATTTTTTTTTTATTTTGCAAAGGTAATGCAAATTCTCAAGGGAATTGCATTGCTAA
>PYHX02000495.1:41959992-41980843 GCA_004302925.2 Cochliomyia hominivorax
ATTATAGTATTGATTTTAGTTCGGTCTTGTGTTTTAATTATAGACCAGATTATTGTCTGGACTATAGTCTAGAATAAAGTCCGTATTATTATGGAATTTAGTGCTGATTTAAATTAGATTATGAATTAGTTTATGGTCTAAATTATAGTCAAAATAGTAGTCTAGACAGTTATCTGAACTATACTCTCGACTTTTTGTTTTGAAAACACTGTGAAAATAATCAAATTATTTATGCCATTTTTATCTAAATAAAATTTTCAATATTTACCACAAAATGGTCGTGCTTCCCAGAACAAAAAAAAGGAAAACTCTGGCATTAAAAAATTTATTCAGTTATTCCAAATGCGTTGGAGTTTAAAAAATACAATTAGAAATTATTAATCGTATTTTTCTTTGGCAGCTTAAAAGCAATAAGACTATTTTTTAAAAAGTTTTAATAACTTTATTTTTTGGTGAATACAATTCAACTGATATTTAGTATTTAAAATATAATTAAAACAATATTACAGCTCTTTTTTCTGTATTCCCAAACCACAAATATAGAAATAGAGATTAAATTTTTAGTAGTCAAAACCACATTTGTAAGATCTTTTGTAAGGGAATATATTTTCTTGGTCTGTTGAGATTTACAATTAAATATTGAAAAAATATTGTATAATAAAAATTTATTGAAAATCTGTTGTGGTTTTAAATAAAACCACAATTTATAAAAAATAAAGAAATTTGGCGATTTCTTCATTTTGAAACAATTTTTGGAAAAAAAACATAAAATGATGTTAAGATTTTTATCTAAAAATTAAACTTTAAAACTTTTAGTTTCAAGTCTTAAAAGATTTTATTTATTAATTTGTGAAATAGTTTTTTTCAAGACAACTATTTTTATTTATTTATTTTCAAAATTTCGTGATAACCTTTTTTCTATAAAATTTAATCTTGAAATAATATTTTTTTAATTTAATTTCACTTTAAATTTTATAAATTCCAATCTCGCGGTTTGATCTCTAACAGATGTTTTTATTATATTTTTTTACAATTTAATTAAATATTTGTCCCCCAGTTGTAATTAAATATTAGTTTTTGAATAAGTTATTTATTTTTTATTATACCCTACACCACCGCAGGTGGGTTGTAGGTTCTATATAAATTATATTTCAAATGTCACTTTTAAGGGCACAAATCTCACATATACGTTGGTCTTGTATGAAAAAAACTGATCAAATTAAGATAAATAAAAACAAAAAATCGATGTGCAAAATTATACGAGGGTCGGTCCATAATTTCTTGTAGTTGCAATAGAAGCCCCGCCAGAAAAGAATTAAATTGGAAAGTCATAAATTTCACACAGATGTTAATGTTACAAATAAATCAAAAAATCAAATTATACGAGGGGAGTTCAATAATATTTCGTAACTAACATTTTTAACCAACAATGTAATGTAGGCTTGACCGACTATACATTCTTGCTTGTTTATTTTTCCATTATGCATTTGCGCTGATGTTTGTAACAAATAGAAAAAAATGGCGTTACACCCATCTCTTAGTAAACCGTGCGGCGCAGAATCTCTTTCTAAGTCGATTTAACGATGCTCGTCCGTTCGGCTGAACGTTTTGATAGCTCTACAGATCTAAAATTTAGAGATATCTTTATGAATCTTGGTACATGTTATTATTTTGACTTAACTATGTTCGGTACAATATTTCAGGTACCTCCCATACAAATGTCCTCCCGGAATAAGGTTTTATATCATAAAAATCCTAAATATAAACTGATTTTAATGAAATTTTAAAAATAAGTCTTATGATATTCTAAAACGAGGTACCGAATTATACGAGAATCGGTCAATTATTTCTCACAGGTCCCATATAAACCCCATTCCAAATATCCATTTGAAATGCATAAATTACATATAAATCACGTTGGTATTGTAATAATAGTTGGTTAATTGGAGATAAATATAAATAAAAATCGATGTGCGAAATTATGCGAGGGTCGGTCCATAATTTATTCGACTAAATTTGTTAGTGCCACTGTAAAGTTTTGCACACTTAAGAATAAATCAGTAAATCAAATTATACGAGGGTCATTCATTAATTTTCGTAACAAGCATTTATAACCAGTATTGTTGTGTAGGGTATAATAAAGTCGAGCTTGAACGACTCCAAATTCTTACTTGTTTTAATTTATATTCTAAATTCCTCCTTTTGTAAAATTAACTCTTAAAAACAATTTCCATTTAATGGCAGCTTTTTAAAAATTATGATTATGTAATTTTATTTGTTCAATTCTTTCTAAAGTTTTTATTAAAAAATCAACAACAACAAGAAATTACTTAATAATAAAACAACTCCGATCAGAGTCTGTTCTGATCTACAACTATTATGAAATCGGCGGGTATTTTTTTTATTTTATTTTATTATTTAATTTTCATTTTAATTGATCGTGTGGTGGTGACTGGTGTCAATTAGTTTGTATTTCAATTATTTGTGCGATCTGTCACTAAAAATAGCAAATACAAGTATTTAAATTAAATACAAGAACAAGAAAAGAATTTAATTGAGGAAAGAAAAATAACAACAAATAATGATCTCGAGTAAAGGGTTATTTCGAAAGTAATGAATGTAGAATATTGTGTAAGCATAAAATAGTTAATAGTTTAGACTGTAGGTTAGAGCCAAAGCTATAATTTATAATACTGTACAGCTTTTGGATTAAACTGTAGTCCACATCATAGAGTGGTAAATATTTTCGATTGTAATCAAAATTATAGTGAAGACTAAAAGATAATATATTATAGAAAGTTTATAGTATAGATCATATTATAGTCTCTATTATAGACTATATATAGTCTCTATATATAGACTATAAAAACTACATTATAGTCTAGATGATAGACTATATTTTTTGACTGAATTTATGATAATACAGGTCCATAAACCATAGTCTGGATTATAGTGTAGACTTTAGTCTTAATTAAAGTCTAGATTTCTGTCTTAATTATAAACTAGACCTTTAGTCTACATTATGATATTTACTTTAGTATAGATTATAGTCTTACATTATAGTATATACTTAAAACTCAACAGTAGTCTAGACTTTAATCTTAATTAAAGTCTAGATATAAAACTTAGTTATTAACTAGACTTTAGTCTAGATTGTAGTCTTTATTTTAGTCTAGACTTTAGGCGTTTGTCTAGTTTATAGACTAGATTATAGTCTAGATTATATTATAGGCTTTAGCCTCGATTATACTCTATATATTGTTCTGAATAAGTTAATAGTATGGACTTTGAACAATATTATAGTTTTGATTTTGGTCGAAATTAGACTTTATGTTGCAGTCTAGACTAAAGTTTAAATTATAGTTTAGTTTTTAGTTTTATATAATAGATGAAACTTCACTGTAAATATAGTTAAGACATTATTTCAGATTATTGTCTATTTCATATAAGAGCTTAGACTTTATATAGTGACGTAAAATTCAGTCTAGATTATGGTCTAGACGTTAATCTAGCTAATATTGATTATTATAGATCAAAGAAATTGTTTCTGAATTATAGTCTAGTTTATAGTCTAGATTATACTCTTGAATTTAGTCTAGATTATGCTCTAGACTTTTGTTTCGATTATTCTCTAGTTTTTGCTTTCAAGACTTTAATACTTAAAATGGTCTAGACTTTTGTCTAGATTAGACTCCAAATTATAGTCTAGACTTTAGTCTAGATTAAATTCTGGACTTTAGTTTAATTTACTTCCTCGTTTTAGTTAGCTTTAGTTAAAATTATTGTCTAGACGTTAGTCTAATTACAGTATAGACTTTATTCTAAGTTATAGTCTAGATTATTGTTTAAACTTTAGATGGTTACACAGAATTTAGTCTAAATTAGAACATAGACTTTAGTCCATCTTATAATCTAAGTTATATTCTAGTCTGTAGTCTAGATAAGAGTTCAAACTGTAGTCTAGATGATAGCTGAATTTAACTGAAGTCAAGATTATGGTCTAGATTTAAGTCCAAATTAAAGTCTATACTTGTGTCAAGATTAAAAAAAAAAGATTGATCGATATTATAATCTAGATTGTAGTTTAGATTAAAGACTGGACTTTAGTATAGTAAATCTAAATCGGTATATAATTTATACTTCAATATATATGTTTGTACTGGACTAAATTCTGTACTCTGAACTTTCTAGTCTGTACTAAATTTTAATCACAAATCTTCAGCATAAATTGACTATTAATTCAGAATGAACAATTTATTTAAATCAATTAAAAATTTGTTTTTTTTTTTTAATAAAAATATTTTCATTTCAAATTGCGAATTCTAAATTATTTATTTTGTCTAAATAGAGATTTTTTAATGGTTATTAATCCTCCTTTTTTATTACGTTTTCTATTAAAATTTCATTTTTGGACATCAAGTCAATGGCCATTTTTGTTGAGACGAAAAAAATAACATAAATTCGTGTACAAAAATTACTCATAATATTTTTATGTTCTCTTATCAATGATAATTCTTCTTCTAATTTCCTATAAAATGAGATTTTTTAATGGATTCTTAAAAGAATATAAAATTTATAGAATTTTTATTTTATTTTTTATTTTTTTAAACATAAAAAATTTCAATGTCAATGTTTTGCATTGAAAATTGAAGAAAATTATGTTTTGTCTTTTTAAACGTGTTTCAAAACACGCTACGTGAGCATTACTACTGTCATTTGCTAGAATTTTATTCTTTGTTGTGAAACAAAATTTTGTATACGTGACATTTCTCATTTAGACCGAAAAGGTAAGAGTGAAATGTGTGAAATTAGAAACAAATTTTTCTTTTCTTGTTTTTGTTCTCTAAAAGATTTTAGTCTTTTTTTTTCTTAAATAATGATAATTCTATTTTTAGATTCCTAATGACCCATAAGTTTAAATAATAAAACCAAGTGAGAATTCTACATTCGGCTATGACGAATCTTCAATACCCTCCACCACAAATGTGTGTGAAGTAAATACGTTATGTTTCATACATACTCATTCGCAGAAGTATGCAATATATAAAAGTCTTTTTTAAATAATAACACGGAACATTTAATGAGTCACAAAATTGATTATATTTTTAGCAACTGAACCGATTTTGATAAGTTTTGGAATGGTAACGAAGTACATATGACTTGATATTAAGACAAAATTTTATTCGAATTTGTCGATTTATAATGGAAAATTTTACGAAAGTTTTTTGCTTGAACTTAGAGGTTGACTTAAATATCGGTCGATATCTTTTAATACACTGGTTTCAAATAGGAAACTTCACAGGACTATGACAAATAGTCAGACCGAATTTCATTGTCATTTATTTTGATTTCAAGCAAGAATAATATACATTCTAGGGACTGAGATGACTCCTTCTTAGCGTTACATACGGAATGACAAAGTTAATATACCCTCTTCACAACTCGTAGTGGTGGAGGGTGTTATAAATGTTAAGTTGATAGATAATTATTTGTTTATTTATTTTTTTAAAAGTTGTTTTCACATTTTTTTAATTAAATAATAAAAATTAATTTAATGACAAAATAATTTTTAATATTTTTGCGTTATTTTATGTTTGTTGTTGTTTTCGCCTTTTTTACTTTAGAAACAAATGAATTCTTTTTTTGTCATTTTTGCTAAAAATTGGCATTGATTCATGGAATTCTAAATTCTTCTTCTTTTTCTTTTTGCTGCTTGCAAATTTCAAAGAATATTACGAAATTTTTAAAAATAACCGAAATTAGAGATGTTCACGTGACCTGTATCATTTTGGCTTCTAAACTCAAAAGTGTGTTATTTGAAAAAAAATATAATTTTTTCGGGGAATTTCATTTTATGTTTAATTAAATATTTTTAATTTTTTTATGGGAATTTTATGAGTTGCTATTTTTATGTTTCCCACTGTTAATGATTTGTTATTATGCCCTATATTTTTCATTTCGCTGTCCCAGTACAAAAATTATGTTTAGACGAGTGGGCGACATTTGTTGTCAAATATTCCTTGTGTTTTTTAGGGGTTTCAATGTTTAAAAAAAGTATTAATTTGTGAAGGGAAATTTTAAAATACAGTGGGAGAAAATTATATTTTGTAAAAAAAGTACCAACTTTAACAGAAAGTACCATAATTCGAAAAAGTTCAAAAAAGTATTTCATATATATTTGAAAATTAAATGAAGTAATTCAAAAAAGAAATTTTTTATTTTATTAAAAAGGTTAAGTTAGGAAAAAAGTACCAATGTATGAAAAAGTACTAGTTTCATAAAAATAAGGTAAGGTATTTAAAAAAATCTACACGAAAAAGGACAAATTTTTTATATAAAAAGTACCAAAATTCTCAAAAGTACTACATTCCAAAAATTCCATGAAATTTCTAAAATGCAATAAAGAATTTTTAATGAAAACTAAACAAGAAGTATTTATATTTATGGTATCAACTTTCTGAAAAAAGAAAAAAATTAGGAAAATAGTACCAATGTTCAGAAAGGAATAGTCTCATTAAAATATTTAAGGTCTAATTGTCCGAAATATTGCCAAGTTTACCCATTTGGAGATATATATAGTACTTTTAGAAAATTCAAAAAGTACCACAAAGTCCCATATTTTCAATTCGCACCCAAATTATTTAAAAAAAATAACTAATACCTTAAGAAGATCCAAAAAGTACCATATAATACAATCAAATTAAGTTTTATCCATTTGAAGTAAAATCTATGCCAAAGAAAGCAAAAAGTACCATAAGAAATTTCGTAAAGTGTCATAAAACTTTCTTTGGTTAATTTTTATTTATTTCAAACAATTCATGTTTAATTCCATATAATCGATTCTCAACAATTTGGTGTTTTTATATGAATTTTTATATACAAATCAAATCTTTACATTACTTATGATAAACAATTTAATATACATAATAAAAAAAATGGTTCCATAGGCAAGAAGTACTACATAATGAAAAAATTAAAAAAGTACCATAGTAACAATTTTTATATTTGTCCTAGAAAAACACCTTAAATGATTAGCAAATTTAAATGACCTTCTTACAGATACATATATTATGTTCTTAAAATATACTTCTTCAAAAAAAAAGTACCACGAAATTACTCAAATTTAGTACTTTTTATGATTGGGAGACCATCTATCAAAAATAAACTTTTTAATTCATTTTTTATGATTAAATGTACCAAATAAATATAAATTTTTTTAATTTTGCTAAATTTGGCTGAAAGATTTTATGTTTCATATTTTTACCCCCCTTTGAAAAATTTTAAGTTTAAAGTACCAATTAGTGGGAAAAAATTTTATTAATCAAAAAGCAGTATTTTTAATTTTAATATTTTTGCAAAATTTTTAACAAATATTTATATTTGCCATAAAAATGGAAAAGTATTAATTTAAAAAAAAAGTACTATATGAAATGAAATTCCGCAAAAGTACCATTTTTATTAAAAAGTACTTAGTTTGGTATAAAAAAAATAATTATATAAGTTGAATTGAAATAAAAAAAATTAATTTTTATTTACCATTTAATTTATTACAAAATTGTTTTATAAAGTACTTTTTAAAAAAGTACGAAACATTACAGAGTTTTCTATATAAAATTAAAATTAATCTCTAATTTTCTAACGGTTACACTAATTTTACGAAATTTTATAACAGAGATAGAAAAAGTTCAAGTTTAGAGTTTGGACTCTATGGTTATTATCGAGACGGAACCACAGGTTTACAAAATTGGACATTTTCGGATAATAAAAACTATTAAAAGTTTTTGAAATTCTAAAGATATTGAATTACAAAAATAACATTTTCAATTTTTGACTGATCTTGGCAAAACCTTTACGCAATATGGCGTCCAAATATCAGACGACTTTTTTTAAATTACTTTTTTGAAAAATTTTCGAAAATTTAATTGAAAATTTTATTGAATTTGATTTTTTAATAAACAAATTTTGCCCTTCACTGTTGATATGTAACAGGTGTTTATTTTTTTCGCATTAAAATTCTATATTTAAATTTTTCACATTTAAAACTAAAAAAAACAATATTAAAAATAAAACTAAAGTATTTAAAGAAAATATATGGAGCTTGTAAAATTTCCATAAATTAAATTTCAAACAAAAAAGGGAAATCATAATTTTGAATTCAGCAAAAATAAAATAATAAAATTTTGAAGAAAAACAAAATTTTGCTTATGAAAAATTCAAGGTAAAATTCACCTTGAAAATACTAAATAAACAAAACAAATTTTTTTTACAGAAAAATAAAAAAATAATAATAAAAATTAAATTAAAATCAGCGGAAATTTTTCTTAAATTTACAAAATTTCAAAATAATTTGAAAATTTTAAATTAAAAAAAAAAAAAAATAAATAAAAAAAATATTGAACAAGTTAAATTTCAATTCTTTTAATTTGTTTTAGAGAAATTTCACAATTTCAGCATAAAATTTAGAGTTTATTTAATGCTTTTTTATATTCATTTTTTTATATCAAATGGCCTAGAACCAGTACACAAAATTGGGTCAAATATTTCCCCTTTTTTTGTTTACATAAACAAAAAACTTTAGTTTCTGATTTAAACATGTTTAGATAATGAAAATTTTTATAAAATAAACATTATTTTTCCCTAAAACCCTACAAAATTTTGGTATAACTGAAAAACATTTGAAATTATCTATTAAAGTCTTTTTCCCCTTTTTTAGAAAGCAATTTCTATTTAAGTTTTGTCGTTTTTTTTTCATATTTTGCCCAGCAGTTTTTGGTGAATGACCCAAACTAGTCATTCGAGAGTCTTAAAAGGTGAAACCACTACTCACCTTTCCCACTAAAGCCTTATTATTAAGGTAACTGTCTACTTAGGTACTATAAAGTGGTAAAACAATTGCTTAATCATTTGAAATCTTCATTGTCCATTTACAAAACACTTGGTGAGAATAAAGTGGTTAATTATATAACTTTCATCACGTTATTTTCTATTTTGTGGTCATGAAAACACACATTTTCATTTACTGCCTCCTTTATGTAACCCTGGTGTCGATCATCGTCTATAGTAGTCTGATAGAATTTGATTGTATTAAAAAACTGTAGGGTCCTACATATTTTGACCAGTAGTTTTTGTTGACTGCATACTGATGCCTCGACTATTGTCTCTCCTATTGGAGAGAATCGAGAATAATTGGACCAATTATTGCCTCCTAATTATACATATATAGACATTGAATGCAGTGCATCTTGAATATATGTTCACTGTATCCTTATGAGGAAAATCTTACCATTTTACTACAGTCTCCCAAATGAAGCCAGCCTTACAAATAGTTACAGTTAAGTACACTCACTGTCTTCCTACTATCTACATTAGGGCGATAAAGTGGTTGAATGTATTGTATTTCATCGAGTGCTCGATCACTAAAAGCCTTCACTATATCTTTACAATGCACATGATAGCGATCTAGTCACTTTATTTCATATTTTCTAATAATAGAGATCTAGAAAACATAAAATCTTTACTGTCCCCTTACGCAACACTTGGTGGTGAACTCTATGGTTATTATCGAGACGGAACCACAACTATTCTAGTATTTGCTACAGGTTTTTCAGACTTTTTTTGGTAAAGGACTTTGGATCACTTTTGGCGATCAGAATAAATTTACTGCTACTCTGATACTAACGGGTATATATTAATGTCGAATCTAAAATATCTCGTTTATTCTCTATTGCTAAATTAAAATTAGAACATGTAATTTCGATCTCACTTTCATAATACAGTTATAACTTTCCTTGTAATAATTTATTTTCTAACCTCTCAAGAACTGTTATTTGTTAATAAAATTAAAATATTTCAAGAGAGATCTTTTTCTATAGATTTTCTCCTCATAAATTAGTTTGTTAAGAACAATTTAATAAGTTAATTAAATATGAAATATTTATTTAAATCTTAAATAAAACTTTTATTCTTTTTTTCTAAACAATAAAACAAAATGAAAGTTTTGCCAAAAACCTTAATCCAACAGAATTTCATTTCAATTCTAAAACCGTTATAATATAATTTACGAATTTTATGTTTGAAAAAAAAATTAATTTTAATAATAAACAAAAGATTTTGCTCTAAAAATCAAGTTCTGTTAAGAAAAAAATCTATAAAAAAAATTTGCAAATGAAAAGAATTAAATTAACTTAATTTTGGGTTGAATTTCTTTTCTTGTATCTCTTATTTTTAGAAGATTGAAAATCTTTTGATTTCTATTGTAAATATGTATACAGTAATATCATGGGTATTAATGTATGTAAAATATATTTATTTTGATTTCAAATTATTTTTGTAACTTCAATATCACCTGCTTATTACACCGTCCACCACCACAAGTGGTGTAGAGGGTGTATTAACTTTGTCATTCGGTATGTAACACTAAGGAGGAATCATGTGAGACCCCTATAATGTATATATATTCTTGCAATAAATCAAAATCTGAGTCGGTTTACATATGTCCATCTCTTTTTGCCCCTTTTGCTTTCTATTGTTGGCATGTTCACATCTCCAATAATTGACAGAGCTCAATGAAATTGAGTCTGCATATTTGTCATAGTCCTGAGTAGTTTCCTATTACCGGCGAAGAATTTTCGTAAAATTGTCAATTAGAAATATACAAATTGGAATAAGATTTTGCCCTATTAAACTATATCTTCTGCATTATCATTCCAAAAATCATCAAAATCGGTTCAGTAGAAAAAAAGTTATAGCGAAATATATAACTAATTTTATGACTCATTAAGTGTTCCAGGTATGGGAGTGTAAGTGTCTGAAATAGATTTTATTTACTTCACACGCATTTGTGGTGGAGGGTATTAAAGATTCGACATAGCCGACTAAAGCATTCTTAATTGTTTTTGTATTTTTTTTTCAAGTTCAATTCAGGTGTTTTATTTTGTTGAATCTTTTTTTATATTTATTTTTGTTAAATTTATTTGATATTTATTTAAATATTTAGCTGTGTTTAAGAAAATATAATATATTTTGATTATATTTTGATACCCTTCACTCATTGTCATCGAAATCATTTAAAAACCCATATTCTTGAGACCATATTCTGTGACATTTCTTTTTGGCACAATCACTTCAAAATGAGTGATTTCAACTCACAAAAAATTCGCCAGATTGTTTACATTTGACATCCCTAAATTTCCTTTTAAAATCAGCCAAATCGGTTCAGTTGAAAAATAGTTATAGAGTGATATCTGAAGCAACTTTGAAATTATGAAAAAGTAATATTGAACTTTTTACTTTATTTCTTTAGGTGTGACAGTGTTAAGTCAAGCAAAATTGTCTGGTTTATCAGATTTTTGCCTCCTTAAAACCCCTTGACAAAATTTGAACTCGGTTACATAAAATGCGAACAAAAAATAGTTTCGTCTCTTGTCGTCACGTTCGAGTCTACAGGAATAATCAGTTCTCAGTCAAATTTGTTCAGATTTCTATTTTCTAATGTCACAGATTTCTATTTAAAACAATCAAAATTGGTTACAGATTAAAAGTTATAGACCGATAACTAAATAAACTTGAAATTAAAAGAAAATATATATCAATTATTTGTATCATGTTTACGTTCAAGAGGGGTTCAAACTTGACCAAATTTATTCACTTTGGTTAATGATTTTCGGCACAGATTTCTTAAAAAGTTGGAAAAAATATCATTTTCAAAAATTATTCGAAATCGTCGAAATTTGTTGAGATTCTTCATGAAACTTTAAAATGGATCTGTATATAAAAATAGTAAAATCGGGTCTAAAGAAAATCTTTTATGGACGAATATCAGAAGCAATATTGAAATTGAAAGAGATGAAATAGATTCTGAATTTGTTGTTTGTTCCCTTCTGGAAATAAAAAATAATGAAAAAAATCGGTTTTGTATATAACCAATTTAAGATCGATATCTGAAGAGCAATCAAGAAATTAAAAAAAAATAAAGCAGATTCTATTTAACTGGTAAAAAAACTGATCAGGTTGTTGATCAGTAAATAAATATATCGTAATCAAATTTTAAGAAAGTCTGTTATAAAATGATATCGAAAGAAATCACGAAATTGAAAGCTGATTTACATCCAAGTCCAGCAATAGTGCGATCAGAAATTTTGATTATTTTACGCTGCTGATCGGTATTTGAAATTATTAATATTGGTTGATTGCCCAAACCGATTTCTGAAGCAACTTCGAGAATATAAAACAAAAAAGTGATATCGGTCCAATAGCTTAAACGTTATAGACCGATTTTTGAGACTAATTCGTTTTTCATAAATTCGTTAAATAATAATTTACACACAGAAAAAGTCAATGTAAAATTAATTAAAACGGAAATAATTTAACTTTTTTCAGTAATGATTTTTCTTCATGGACAAAAAAATGGTTATTTAACATTGTTCCACAAAAGAAGTACAGCTTCTTGAGAATATTCATAATTTTTCACCACTTGAATGTATCATTCCAACGCAAACATAAAAACGTCAAATTTAAATTAAATTAAAAAAAATGTATTCAATCTTAAATCAACTATGTTCAATGTTGATTTTGCTTCATGCCATTTTTTTGTGAGTATATTATTCATGAAAATTTTTCTGAAATTTTCCTTTTGGACGATATTTCAGATTCGTTTACAACCGATTACTGTCACCTCTTTGTTGTCTTAAGTTTAACATTAAATCAATTATCGATTATTTTTCTTATGTCAATATTTTATTTACTTGATTTATTGTAGAAACCTCATCAAAATCTTAAAATTATTGAACTGTGAATTTAAATTTTCAATAAAATCAAAAAAAAAAAAAAAACTTTTAAAATTTTTTTTCATACCAAATTTTATTTTTTTACACAAATTTTACAGTTGATCTGTTTTTTAACATTAATTAAGAAGAAAAAAAATTGTCAACTTGTTATTGAAAGCGAAAATTTTTACTTGTGAATTGAAAAGTTCTTGGCCTACTTTTTTTTAAATAAGAAAACACAAAAAAATCATGAGGTTTAGTAGGTTTTTTTGTCAAATTTGGGTACTCAAAGCGTTTAACCTTTAAAAAAATTTACGTTAAATATTTTGGTTTAGCAAAAAACTGCATAAATTTGTAATTTTTAATATTCTTTTTTCAATATTAAAAATTTTAAAATTCGGCTTTTTTATTTTACTTCATATATTTTCAAGATTTTTTTTAAATTTAACGGTCTTAATATGGTTCCTACATTTTTTGGTAAATATATGTCAGATTCTTTACAAAATTAAATTTTTTTTATAATAAGTTTTAATATGGTTTTGGTATTTTGGGTATTTTCGTTGGAAAAGTGGGAATTTTAAAATTCTCTAGTACAAGGATCCTGCCGTAGCATCTTATAGCCACAAGAGGTTGATTTAAAACAAAACCAAATTTTTAAATAGGTTTTCATATGGTTTTGGGATTTTGGGATTTTGGATATTTCTGTAAAAAAAGTGGGAATTTTAAAATTCTTATTACAAGAACTCTGCCAAATCACGTTAAATTTAATTTTAACATCTCCAATCATTCAAAAATTACAGAATTGTTAAAAATCGATTGAGAATCACTGTGCTTAAAAACTTTGTTTGTTGTAAATCTGTTCTCCCGGAATTCTAGGTCCATAAAACTTAGAGAAGTCACAGAAAAAGTATCTAAACTCATTTTTTATTTAATATATTTGTTGAAAACATATTTAAAATTTCTATTTTTCTCAAATTTTTCTTTACACAAAAAGTTCAGACCTTCTCGAATTTGACCCATTTGTTGTTTAAATTTCAACATTAAGCTCTTTGTTCTAAAAATCCAAAGTATGAACTTTAAAACAAAATGTAGTTTTGGAAACCGTTAAAGTGTTTATAATTATATAATAGAGGCTCTTTCCGGACCGCCAAGAAATGCGAACTCTATAGAGGAAATTCCGAAACATTTCATTATTTTCTTTTTCTTTTTGGGATTTTTCTTCACATTTTCAGAAATTCAAGAAAATCCTTCTAAGAAATCCAAAATGATTTTAAATACCTTTTTTAAGAATAACAAGATCCATAATTCATGAAAATTCTAGAAAGATATTTTTATTTATAAATATTTTCAAAAATTTTTAAATTTTTCAAAATTCGTAAAAAGTGCTCGAATTCCTAAAATTATAATGTTACACTTCTCTGCAGTCATTATGTTTGGATCCATGGAATCAAAAGTTTATTAGTTTTATATATTAATGTCGAAAGATTTTAATATATACAATATTATTTCACCACAACGTAAAACCTGAATTGAAAAAAATGTATTCAATCTTAAATCAACTATGTTCAACGTTGATTTTACTTCATGTTTTTTTCTGTGTGTAAACTATAATGTAGTTGTTTTAAAGTCATTAATGTATTCTTTTGTGATTTTTTTTACATCCGTAAATGAGGGCAAAAACATTTTCCAATTCTGGCGAAACGATAAAAATCGATAAAATTTAAAAAATTCCCCTTTTTTCATAAAATTTATATTTTTCTTAAATTGTTTTTAACTAATTTAAATTCTTTTACCAAAATACTAAAATACTTCCTTAAATTAAAAATAAAACAACTAAAATATTTAATTAATAAATTAATTGACTATAAAATCATGAATAATTAATTAAATACAGAGAATATTTAAAATACAACACACTCGTGTTGAATACTTACTTTTTTAGTGTGGGGTGTTTTCAAATCTGTGAGGTGAATGCAAAATTATCAAACGATACTAAAATTAATTCCCCTTTTTATTTCAGAGATTTTTATTTGTTTATTTGTTTGTTTGTTGTTGTAGATGTTCTATTGAGGTTGTTGTTATTGTTGTTTTTGGTGCCACACTTTTCTTTTAAAATTTATTTATTGTTCGTGAATTTTTTGTTTTATTTTATTTTTTTTTTTTTTAATTTCGTTTTTTGTTTTCTTTAAGTTTTTTCTCTTTTTTTTGGTGGAAGAATTAAGATCTTTGATCTTTATTAATTTAAAAATTCTGAAATTTTTTTTATTTGGTTCAAACGCATTTAATTTTTGTTGTTATTTTTATGGGATTTTTTTAATAAAAAAATTATAAAAATTATGAATTTTTTTAACAAAAATTCTTTAATTGAGAAAATTGCGTAAAAATCTTGTATTTAATGTTATTTAATATGTATGACACTATTTTTTGTAGTTGTTTTTTTTTAATTTATTTTTAGTTGTTATTGCAGAGTAAATTTTGTGTTTTTGCTGTAAATTTAAAAAAATTTTAGAACACTGTTGTTGCTACTAAATTGATGATGTTGTTGATGTTGTTGATGTTGCTGTTTGGGTTATTGCACTTTTTGTAAATGTTCTCTTCCATACCCTTCACCACCACAAGTGGTGATGAGAATATATGAACCTTGTCATTCCATGTGTAACGCTAAGAAGGAATAATGTCAGATCCCATAATGTGTATATATATATTGTTGCATCAAATCGGTTTCTATTTATCTATGTCCGTCTGTATGTCTGTCTGTCCATCTGTCTGTTGTTGGCACTCTCACATCCACCATTATTGACTAAGCTCAATGAAATTTGGCCTGGGTATTTGCTATGGTCCTGAGAAGTTTCCTATTTAAAACCAGCAAAATCATTTGATTATATTAAAAGATATAGACCGATATCTGAGGTAACCTCTAAATTCAAGCAAAGAACTTTCGTTAAATTATCAATTGTAAATCGACAAATTAGAATACGATTTTTCCGTAATATAAAGCTATATGTACTTCATTAACAGTCCAACAATCATCGAAATCGGTTCAGTAGAAAAATGTTATAGTCAAAATTATAACTAATTTTAAAACTCATTAAATCGTTTTTTTAACTCATTAAAATCGTTGAAATATTGTATAAGTCTGTGAGTGTATGTGTTAGTGTGTATGTACGAAACGTAACGTATTTACTTCCCACATATTTGTGGTGGAGGGTATAGAAGATTCGGCTTTGTCGAACAAAACATTCTTACTTGTTTTTGTTTCTATTGTATGTGTGGCATCCACATTTAACGTTTGTTGCATGCAATATTTATGTTGTTGTTGTTTCTTTTTAGGACAAACTCTTTACAATGTTTTCTTTTTTGCGCGCACTCGTTATTTTTGTTGTTATTTAAAAAAACGCGTGGTTGTTGCTTTATTTTCGTCGAATTAATGAAAATGTTCTGGTTTTTTTTGGGTTCACAAAAAATTTTTTTGAAATTTATTTTCTCCCAATTAAAAAAAGAATAAATAAATAAATTTATTTTTGTTTTTTGCTTTTTTTTTAAATCACGTTTTTATTAATTTTTTTCAAGAATGTTGTTTTTTTGTTTGTTTTTTGTTTATTTTTTAAAAATCACTTTTTTGTTGTTTTTAATTTTCGAATTAATAAAATTTTGAATAAATTTATTTTCATTAAATTCAATTAAACTTAATCTATAACGACGTTTGATTTTATTGATCTTTAAACGTCGTAACGTTTTTTGTTTCATTACACTAAATTTGTATTGAGTTTTTGTTGTTGTTGCTCTTTTTGATCCGTTTTATATTTGATCTTAAATTAACGTCTAAATTTTTTTTTTTTTAACTTTAACTTTAATTTTCAAAATTTTTTTTATTTTTCTATTATTATTTTTATTATTATTATTTTTAATATTAGAATGTTGTTATTGTTGTTGTTGCTTCTTCTTCTATTAAAGTTGTATATCTTCTTTTTCGTTTTTTTTTTTTTTTGTCGGTTCACTTCTTTAGTTGAGTTGTCAAGGCCAATAAACTGTATTTAGTGGCAAGTTGGTCTTCCTTAACCAACTTCTTATTTTTCTCTTGTTCTTGTTTATTGTTGTTTGGTTGGTTTGCTGTTGTTGTTGTTGCTAAAGTTTTATTATTTTTATTTTCTTTTGTTTTATTGTTTTTAATTCTGTTTTTTGGTGCTTAATGTTTGGACTATTTGAAAAAAAAGCGAACAGTGAGGAAAAATTATTTAAATGCACCATGAAAGAAATTTTAAAAAGAGGCAGAAATTAATAAATAATCAAATAATAATTTTAAGAAATTTTAAATAGAAATATTAAAATTTTCAAATTTTGATCAATTTCAGTTTTGAAAGACTATTGTAATTTTGCAAGACCCTTGCAAAATAATAATTTTAAGATATTTTAAATAGAAACAATGCAAATTTTAACTGTTTTTAAAAATTTTGATTTAATTGCAATTTTGCAAGACCATTGCAATCTTGCAAAACTATTGTAAAATTATAATTTTAAAATATTTAAAAAAGACACAATAAAAATTTAAACGAATTTTACAAACGTTAATTCAATAGCAATTTTGCAAGACCATTGCACATTTGCAAGATCATTGCAAATGAATAATTTTAAGATATTTTAATTAGAAACAATGAAAATTTAAAAGAAAATTGGGTTCTATTGCATAATTGCAAGACAATTGTAATTTTACACGGATACAGAAAATGTAAATAGACTTTTTGTTTAAAGTTGAGATGGGAAACAGGAATCAACCTGTTTTTACATTTCAATTTAATTGCAATTTTACAACTCTATTTTTAATTTACAACACCATTGGAATTTTGCAACATATTTTAGAGAGATTGCATTTTAGAGAAATTTTAATTGAAAAATAGAAAATCTAGATAAACTTTAGTATTAAAAGTTAAAATATAAAATAAATGCAATATTTTTAACAAATTTATTAGACTATTGTATTTTTACAAAACCATTGCAAAATAAAAATTTTCAGAAATACAAAAACGACTTAAACTTCAAAGGACTAATTTTAAACCTAAAAAAATAAACACCTTTGTTTTTTGAAACAAGTAAACAGAAAACTATTGTAAATTTGCAATACCATTGCAATTTTCTAAAATATTGCAGTTTTACAACACCATTGCAAAATATTCTTTTATGAAATAGATGGACATTTTGTGAGTCAAAAGTAAAAACTGCAAACTGAACCAAAAAATTGCTTACTTTGTAAGAACATTGCAATTAAAATGCAATTTGGCAACAACATTGCAAAATACTAAACAGAAATGTTATATAAATACCAAACGGACTTTGTTGCTAAATTCTGATATCTATATAGTTTCCAATTTTTTTTATTTTGCAAAGGTATGACAAATTCTCAAGGGCATTGCATTGCTAACATTCTATGGATTAATCCATGCAAATTTCAACAAAATCAGCCTAGAGATTGAGTTCGAAACAAGCCAAGAAATGAGGAATGTTATGAAATAATTCTTTCTGTCTTAAAATAGTTTTAAAAAGAAATATTTTAGATTGGGACCGAGTGATGTAAATTTGCCTCCTTTTTCCTAAGATGGCAGACTTTTCAATGAGCAGTTTAACTTATGAAAACGTTGTCTTAAATGTGGTTTAAATGAAACCAAATGTTATAGCATCTAATTCAAAAGATATAATTTAGAGTGAATAGCTCAGTGATTGGAACTAAACAAAGTTGACGCACATTTTAATATTTTGAAAACAAAAAAATTTTAATTTTAATAATAAAATATTATTATTATTTTTTTTAATTTTAATTAAAAAAAAATTAATTAAAATTTAAAACACAAAATTCAGTTTAAACAATTTTCAAAACTTATTTTTAAACACGTTTATTTTTTAATTTTTTTAAAAATGTTTTTAAGTCTCAAATTTTGTCATAAATTAAAATTCCAACTCCCGCTACAAATTTCCGCCAAAAAGTGCCTCTAATTAAAGTTCCTCTACTGTAGTGGTTTGGTGGGTTTTTTTGTCAGATTTATTTCATATATATTTTTTTTATTTCTTATTCGAATCTCACTCAACACAAGCAATTGAATTTTATTTATTTAAAATTATTTAAAATTTATTCTTTTTTATAATTTTCGTCTTTATTACACTTTTAACGAATTTCAGACAAGTTTTTCTCTTCAAACTTTTTTAAAAAAAGATCATCCAAAAAATTATAAAAAAATGTATATTTTTTGCAAAGAAAAACCGGCTTAAAAATAATCCACTTTTTTGAACAGAATTTATATATATTTTTTTTTAATTAAAATTTAAAACACTTTTTTTCTGTGTTCTTTAATTTTATTATTTGTTTTTTCTCAAGTTAAATTTAAATTTTCTTTACTTTTTCTTTAATAGAAATTTTTCATTCTTCAGCTGCCAAAAATTTGATTTCAATATTGTTTATTTGTTTATTAATTTATTATTATTTTCTCTGATTTTGTTGTATTAAATAATTAATTTAATTAACGAAAATCTCCAGAAAAAAAAACAACCGAAAAAATGATGTGAAACACTGAATTTACTACGCCGACGACGAACGACGTGTTCTACTGTCAAGCAGTGTTAAATCTAAACTGATGTATTTCAATATACGTGATCTACAATTTTGTATTATATTTTTTTCCATATTGTTTGTATGTTTTGTTTAGTTTGTTTTTGTAGTCGTAGAGTAACAAGTATACGATTCTATAGAACGTAGCGCTGTTAACGTTTTCTAAATACGCTGCCGCTAATAAAGTCTTTTTTTCTCTATTTTATGTGTGTTTTTTTCTTCTGTTGTTGTATTCATTCAAATGGTATCTCTATATCTGAATAGTCGTATCAAGAGTCAGTCCGTCGTGTCTTTGTTTACTTTTTCAAATAGATAATACAAATATTACGTTGCGGCAACTGTGTTAGCAGCAGAGTTTTTTACGCAGCAGCAACAGTTCCAACAACAATAACAAAAATGCTTATATCTCTTACTTTTGTTCATCAATAATATAAATTTTACTCAATATCTGAATAAAAAGAACCAAAACAAGAAGGAAGACCATTATAGTCAGCAATGGCGAATTAAAAATACCCTCACGTTAGAAGTAGAAGTAATGGAGATAATGATTCTTATAAATCTCCTAAGGTAATAAATATTGTCTTAGATATTCTCCCTGAGTGCCCAATTGCTTCCCTAAATTCTTTCAATTTGACAGTTAGTGAGACAAAATAATAACGCTCTTGCGGCACTTAGTTCTGGATGATATTAGATAATTAACGTTCACTCCGAATGAGAGGTGTACCTCTTCCCAATGGTCCTTCCTCCCAAATTAAGCTCTTACCTGTTACATTCTAGAAAAATAGTGATCATTATGTAGAAATTTTCAAGAAAATCGATCAATAGTTTCACTGTTTCCACATTAAAAATCGATTCCGTTTTTTGGCTGAGTACACAACTCATAAAATAGCAGTGTCCCAGAGATAGTGGTAAGTACAAGATCCATCTACCATCCTGTCAGATAGTTGCCCAACAATCTTTGCATTTTTTTCGGATAAAAACCAAATAAATAATCGCGAAAAATAACCGACAATTAAGAGTTGCTTCATAGTGGAGTATCACTCCCTCAGGTTCTATCGAAAAAATTTTAAAGCCCATATTCTGGAATATATGCAAATTAAAATTAAAAAAAAGGTTCACGTGGTTTAGGATCTAAATGGAACTATTTTTATTTAACTTCTTAACTCGTCAAATAACATCATCCCAGTGAACTTCTATCGTCCTTAACACTAGACCAAAGTTATACATCCATTCTGACACTGCAAGGTAGTTTCCCAAGAATATTGTTCTTTTTGCTTACCGGATCTTTTTAATTTCCAATAATACAATGATCGTTAAAAGTAATACGAGTCTACTTGTTTGAATTCTTGACACTCAATGTAATGGTCTGGTGTCTGGTCGAATATTCGATTTCATTTCCATTGATTTCTCCTTTCAAACGAAACAATTGTTTTCGGTACTGCACTATGTTTACCGACCTGATTTTAACAGCTTATAATACAAAGCAAACCTT
>PYHX02000495.1:41980943-42164542 GCA_004302925.2 Cochliomyia hominivorax
TACAAAAATTATGTTTAGACGAGTGGGCGACATTTGTTGTCAAATATTCCTTGTTTTTTTAGGGGTTTCAATGTTTAAAAAAGTATTAATTTGTGAAGGGAAATTTAAAATACAGTGGGAGAAAATTATATTTTTGTAAAAAAAGTACCAACTTTAACAGAAAGTACCATAATTTCGAAAAAGTTCAAAAAAAGTATTTCATATATATTTGAAAATTAAATGAAGTAATTCAAAAAAAGAAATTTTTTATTTTATTAAAAAAGGTTAAGTTAGGAAAAAAGTACCAATGTTAAAAAGTACTAGTTTCATAAAAAATAAGGTAAGGTATTTAAAAAAATCTACACGAAAAGGACAAAATTTTTATATAAAAAGATAAAATTCTCAAAAGTAACACATTCCAAAAATTCCATGAAATTTTTCTAAAATGCAATAAAGAATTTTTAATGAAAACTAAACAAGAAGTATTTATATTTATGGTATCACTTTCTGAAAAAAGAAAAAATTAGGAAAATAGACCAATGTTCAGAAAGGAATAGTCTCATTAAATATTTAAGGTCTAATTGTCCGAAATATTGCCAAAATGATTGACAATAAATTTTGGTACCTTTTAATTAGTGTACCCATTTGGAGATATATATAGTACTTTTAGAAAATTCAAAAAGTACCACAAAGTCCCATATTTTCAATTCGCACCCAAATTATTAAAAAAAATAACTAATACCTTAAGAAGATCCAAAAAGTACCATATAATACAATCATATTAAGTTTTATCCATTTGAAGTAAAATCTATGTCAAAGAAAGCAAAAAGTACCATAAGAAATTTCGTAAAGTGTCATAAAACTTTCTTTGGTTAATTTTTATTTATTTCAAACAATTCATGTTGATTCCATATAATCGATTCTCAACAATTTGGTGTTTTTATATGAATTTTTATATACAAATCAAATCTTTACATTACTTATGATAAACAATTTAATATACATAATAAAAAAATGGTTCCATAGGCAAGAAGTACTATATAATGAAAAAATTAAAAAAGTACCAAAGTAACAATTTTTATATTTGTCCTAGAAAAACACCTTAAATGATTAGCAAATTTAAATGACCTTCTTGCAGATACATATATTATGTTCTTAAAATATACTACTTCAAAAAAAAAAAAAGTACCACGAAATTACTCAAATTTAGTACTTTTTATGATTGGGAGACTATTATTCAAAAATAAACTTTTTAATTCATTTTTTATGATTAAATGTACCAAATAAATATAATTTTTTTAATTTTGCTAAATTTGGCTGAAAGATTTTATATTTCATATTTTTACCCCCTTTGAAAAATTTTAAGTTTAAAGTACCAATTAGTTGAGAATCAAAAAGCACTATTTTTAATTTTAATATTTTTGCAAAATTTTTAACAAATATTTTTATATTTGCCATAAAATGGAAAAGTAGTAATTTAAAAAAAGTAAAATACAAATGAAATGAAATTCCGCAAAAGTACCATTTTTATTAAAAAGTACTTAGTTTGGTATAAAAAAATAATTATATAAGTTGAATTGAAATAAAAAAATAATTTTTATTTACCTTAAAAGTACTTTATAAAATTGTTTTATAAAGTACTTTTTAAAAAAGTACGAACATTACAGAGTTTTCTATATAAAATGAAAATTAATCTCTAATTTTTTACGGTTACACTGATTTTACGAAATCATTTATCACAGTGATAGAAAAAGTGCAGGCGAGTTCGAGTTTAGAGTTTGGACTCTATGGTTATTATCGAGACGGAACCACAGGTTTACAAATTGGACATTTTCGGATATTAAAAAACTATTAAAAGTTTTTGAAATTCGGGCGATTTTAAAGATATTGGATTAATAACTTTCAAATTTGACTGATCTTGCAAAATACGCCAATATCGTCCAAATATCGTACGAATCTCTTTAAATATTTTATAGAATTTGATTTTTTAATAAACAAATTTTGCCCTTCACTGTTGATATATAACAGGTGTTTATTTTTTTTCGCATTAAAATTCTATATTTAAATTTTTCACATTTAAAACTAAAAAAAAAAATATTAAAAATAAAACTAAAGTATTTAAAGAAAATATATGGAGCTTGTAAAATTTCCATAAATTAAATTTCAAACAAAAAAGGGAAATCATTTTTTTAAATTCAGCAAAAATAAAATAATAAAATTTTGAAGAAAAACAAAATTTTGCTTATGAAAAATTCAAGGTAAAATTCACCTTGAAAATACTAAATAAACAAAACAAATTTTTTTACAGAAAAATATAAAAAATAATAATAAAAATTAAATTAAAATCAGCGGAAATTTGTCTTAAATTTACAAAATTTCAAAATAATTTGAAAATTTTAAATTAAAAAAAAAAAATAAATAAGTTAAATTTGAAGTATTTAAATAATCTTTTAATTTGTTTTAGAGAAATTTCACAATTTCAGCATAAAATTTAGAGTTTATTTAATGCTTTTTTATATTCATTTTTTTTATATTAAATGGCCTAGAACCAGTACACAAAATTGGGTCAAATATTTCCCTTTTTTTGTTTACATAAACAAAAAACTTTAGTTTTTCTGATTAAAAATGTTTAGATAATGAAAATTTTTATAAAATAAACATTATTTTTCCTTAAAACTCTACAAAATTTTGGTATAACTGAAAAACATTTGAAATTATCTATTAAAGTCTTTTTCCCCTTTTTAGAAAGCAATTTCTATTTAAGTTTTCTCGTTTTTTCATATTTTGCCCAGCAGTTTTTGGTGAATGACCCAAACTAGTCATTCGAGAGTCTTAAAAGGGGAAACCACTACTCACCTTTCCCACTAAAGCCTTATTATTAAGGTAACTGTCTACTCAGGTACTATAAAGTGGTAAAACAATTGTTTAATCATTTGAAATCTTCATTGTCCATTTACAAAACACTTGGTGAGAATAAAGTGGTTAATATATATAACTTTCATCACGTTATTTTCTATTTTGTGGTCATGAAAACACACATTTTCATTTACTGCCTCCTTTATGTAACCCTGGTGTCGATCATCGTGTATCGTAGTCTATAGTAGTCTGATAGAATTTGATTGTATTAAAAAACTGTAGGGTCCTACATATTTTGACCAGTAGTTTTTGTTGACTGCATACTGATGCCTCGACTATTGTCTCTCCTATTGGAGAGAATCGAGAATAATTGGACCAATTATTGCCTCCTAATTATACATATATAGACATTGAATGCAGTGCATCTTGAATATATGTTCACTGTATCCTTATGAGGAAAATCTTACCATTTTACTACAGTCTCCCAAATGAAGCCAGCCTTACAAATAGTTACAGTTAAGTACACTCACTGTCTTCCTACTATCTACATTAGGGCGATAAAGTGGTTGAATGTATTGTATTTCATCGAGTGCTCGATCACTAAAAGCCTTCACTATATCTTTACAATGCACATGATAGCGATCTAGTCACTTTATTTCATATTTTCTAATGATAGAGATCTAGAAAACATAAAATCTTTACTGTCCCCTTACGCAACACTTGGTGGTGAACTCTATGGTTATTATCGAGACGGAACCACAGGGGTCTCAAAATTGGACATTTTCGAATATTAAAAATTATTAAAAGCTTTTGAAATTCGGGCGATTTTAAAGATATTGGATTTAAAAAATAACATTTTCAATTTTTGACTGATCTTGGCAAAACCTTTACGCAATTTGGCGTCCACTATATCTTTACAATGCACATGATAGCGATCTAGTCACTTTATCTCTTATTTTCTAATGATGGAGATCTAGAAAACACAAAATCTTTTACTGTCCCCTTACGCAACACTTAGTGGTGCACTAAGCAATGTACTACAGTCTAACAACTGTACCCTTTTAAATAATGACATTTAAATACACTTACTGTCGGTCAACTATATACTTTTAGGGCATCCCATCGTTTGTCTGATCTCTAAAAGATCTCCTATTTTATATTGGTTCAACGCATAACAGTTTATCGCTAATTGTAGCCTAAGAAGATTTATTTTTCTTAAAAAAAAAAACTGTTGGGTATTTGATCCATTTTTTACTGTCTTGTTATCTTTATTTGAAGCTCCCAAAATTCATAAAAAGTTTCATCAGATTTATAATTAAAATTTTCCTTCAAAACAATTTTTTAATTGTATTTGAATTTTTTTATTTATTTAAAATTAAATAACCCGTTTTAAGGTGAAATGGAAGTACAATAAATTTACTGTTTTTTTTTATCTAAAGAGACGATATTTCAACTTGTCGTTTATATTCTTGGGGAAAGTATTTATGTGAGTTTTATTTTTTGATTTAAGCGATCAGATTATTTTATAAAGTTTCACTTTTTATTATGATTTTAGAATCTTAATTATTTAGAGTAAAATAAAATACCCTGAGCGGAAAATAACTTGTTTAAAACCAGTAAATTATATCAGTTTAATAAGGGCTTTTTATCACTAGAGTGCGCCTTAATTTTATACAAATGGAAATACTGGAATTTTCAGGCAAATAATTTCTCTATTTATCCATTATTTAATGCCAATATTGCATTATTCGGATAGTTCTAAGTCAATTTCTATAAAATCTGACCCGATATAATATAATAAAAACTTCACAGTTTCGCAGACCATTTTTTTCATTCCAAGCTTTTCTTTCAATTTACTCCATTAGAAAACGATTTTCAGTTATATTCGTTTCGTTCGAGAAAAATATTTTAGCGATGGCTTATGGTCCCCAAAATTTTTGTAAATTTTATTCTTAATTTTATCTTCAAAGAAGTTTTCACATTAATAGTGATGTATTTCTAAGCAAAATTCGGTTCAAATAATAACTATCCGATGTCCTTTAATATAACGATGTTTATGTCTAAGCAGTACTCAAAATCAGTGAAATGAATGAAATTGTTTACATCGAAAGTAACAAGTATTTATTCGTTTACAAGTCAAAATTCTCACGAAAAATGCTAATATTTAGAGACCAAAAACAGAGCACGGAATTTGAAGTCAATTCTTCTAAAAGAAAATGTTTTTGCTTCATAATGAATAACGAAAAGTATGTTCTGGCAGATATCTCGCATCTTCCTCAAAAACACTTTATTCTTGGTAATACTTAAGGGAATGTTTAGAAAAAATTTTAAGAAGTACAGAAAAAATCAATGTAAAATTAATTAAAATAGATATAATTTAACTTTATTTCAGTTATGATTTTTGCTTCATAGACAAAAAATGTTAAATATAACATTGTTTCTCTTAAAAGTAATTTTAAAAAGTTATTGTTGTATAACTTTATACAAATTTTAATATGTACAATATTATTTCACCACAACTTTGTTCAACTTTGATTTTGCTTCATGTCAAAATTTTCCAAAATGTTTTGGTATGGGAAGCAATATGCAGTTTCGCAAAAAAAAGTCAATCATTTGTTACAACGGGCTCTATAAATACTATTCGTTGAATTAAAGCTACGAATTTAGTTTAAGGAAAATTACCTTTCTCTAAGCTTTTGTAAACACTTAACATCTGCTTGAATCTCTCAGAAGATATTCTGGAGTACAGTCACCTTTATTATTTTTTTGGACCAAAAAAGAATTTGAAAAATTATTTGATATGAACGAGTTATCTGTACTTATTGAATGGAATTAAGATGCGTTTTTGGCAACGGAATTGTTAAAACAAATATGGATAAATTTTTGGGATTGGATACCCATACCTTATATCTTGGCGATCTAAAATAGAAATGTCTGTGGCTTGGGTGTTCTGGTTCAAAAAGTCGATTTTCCTTTAGGAGACATGGTAACCTTATTACTTTAAAGTTTAAGATACTTTTATAGAATAAGCAAATTGGTTTAGTGCAATAATAAGTATAGAGCGATATCTGAAGTTATCTTGAAATTCCAAAAACTAATGAAATACTTAAAATTAATGTGTGTATTGTGTTTAGACTGTGAGCTTGCGGTCTTGCCAGATCACTCTCTAATACAAGCAAAATTGGCTTTGAATAGATTTATAGACTGATACTATATACTTAAGCTCTAATACGATTTTTAACTATATTGATATTACATCAGACAAATCAACTATTCTGGTATTTGCTACAGGTTTTTCAGACTTTTTTGGTTTTGACTTTGGATCATCTTTTGGCGATCAGAATAAATTTACTGCTACTCTGAAACTAACGGGTAATATATTAATGTCGAATCTTTAAAATATCTCGTTTATTCTCTATTGCATAAATTAAAATTTGGAACATGTAATTTCCCGATCTTCACTTTCATAATCACAGTTATAACTTTCCTTGTAATAATTTATTTCTAACCTCTCAAGAACTGTTATTTGTTAATAAAATAAATATTTCAACGAGAGATCTTTTTCTATTAGATTTTCTCCTCATTAATTAGTTTGTCAGAACTAATTAATAAGTTAATTAAATATAAATATTTTATTTTAAATCTTAAATAAAACCTTTTATTCTTTTTTTTCTAAACCAAATTAAAACAAAATGAAAGTTTTGCCAAAAACCTTAATCCAATAGAAATTTCATCTCAATTTCTAAAACCCCGTTTATAATTATAATTACGAATTTTATGATTTAAAAAAAAAAATAATTTTAATAATTAAACAAAAGATTTGCTCTAAAAAATCAAAGTTCTGTTAAGAAAAAAATCTACAAAAAAAATTTGCAAATGAAAGAATTAAATTAACTTAATTTTGGGTTGAATTTCTTTTCTTGTATTTTATTTTTAGAAGATTTGAAAATCTTTGATTTCTGTTGTAAATATGTATACAGTAATATTATGGGTGTTAATGTATGTAAAATATATTTATTTTGATTTCAAATTATTTTTGTAGCTTCAATATCACCTGCTTCTTACACCGTCCACCACCACAAGTGGTGTAGAGGGTATATTAACTTTGTCATTTCGGTGTGTAACACTAAGAAGGTATTATCTGAGACCTCTATAATGTATATATATATTCTTGCAGTAATCAAATCTGAGTCGGTTTACCTATGTCCATCTCTTTGTCCCTTTTGCTTTCTATGTTGGCATGTTCACATCTCCAATAATTGACAGAGCTCAATGAAATTGAGTCTGCATATTTGTTCATAGTCCTGAGTAGTTTCCTATGCCGGCGAAGAATTTTCGTAAAATTGTCAATTGGAATTATACAAATGGGATACGATTTTGCCCTATTAAACTATATCTACTTCATTATCATTCCAAAAATCATCAAAATCGGTTTCCAGTAGAAAAAGTCATATGACTCATTAAGTGTCCCCAGGGTATGGAAGTGTATGTGTCTGAAACAGATTATATTTACTTCACACGCGCATTTGTGGTGCAGGGTATTAAAGATTCGACATAGCCCGACTAAAGGCATTCTTAATTGTTTTTGTATTTTTTTTTTCATTTTTTCAAGTTCAATTCAGGTGTTTTATTTTGTTGAATCTTTTTTTATATTTATTTTGGTTAAATTTATTTGATATTTATTTAAATATGTTTAAGAAAATTATAATATATTTTGATACCCTTCACTCATTGTCATCGAAATCATTAAAAACCCATATTCTTGAGACCATATTCTGTGACATTTCTTTTTGGCACAATCATTTCAAAATGAGTGATTTCAACTCACAAAAAATTTTCGCCAGATTGTTTACATTTGACATTCCCTAAATTTCCTTTTAAAATCAGCCAAATCGGTTCAGTTGAAAAATAGTTTATAGAGTGATATCTGAAGCAACTTTGAAATTATGAAAAAGTAATATTGAACTTTTACTTTATTTCTTTAGGTGTGACAGTGTTAAGTCAAGCAAAATTGTCTGGTTTATCAGATTTTTGCCTCCTTAAAACCCCTTGACAAAATTTGAACTCGGTTACATAAAATGCGAACAAAAAATAGTTTCGTCTCTTGTCGTCAACGTTCGAGTCTACAGGAATAATCAGTACTCAGTCAAATTTGTTCAGATTTCTATTTTCTAATGTCACAGATTTCTATTTAAAACAATCAAAATTGGTTACAGATTAAAAGTTATAGACCGATAACTAAATAAACTTGAAATTAAAAGAAAATATATATCAATTATTTGTATCATGTTTACGTTCAAGAGGGGTTCAAACTTGACCGAATTTATTCACTTTGGTTAATGATTTTCGGCACAGATTTCTTAAAAAGTTGGAAAAAATATCATTTTCAAAAATTATTCGAAATCGTCGAAATTTGTTGAGATTCTTCATGAAACTTTAAAATGGATCTGTATATAAAAATAGTAAAATCGGGTCTAAAGAAAATCTTTATGGACGAATATCAGAAGCAATATTGAATTGAAAGAGATGAAATAGATTCTGAATTTGTTGTTTGTTCCCTTCTGGAAATAAAAAATAATGAAAAAAATCGGTTTTGTATTATAACCAATTTAAGATCGATATCTGAAGAGCAATCAAGAAATTAAAAAAAAATAAAGCAGATTCTATTTAACTGGTAAAAAAACTGATCAGGTTGTTGATCAGTAAATAAATATATCGTAATCAAATTTTAAGAAAGTCTGTTATAAAATGATATCGAAAGAAATCACGAAATTGAAAGCTGATTTACATCCAAGTCCAGCAATAGTGCGATCAGAAATTTTGATTATTTTACGCTGCTGATCGGTATTTGAAATTATTAATATTGGTTGATTGCCCAAACCGATTTCTGAAGCAACTTCGAGAATATAAAACAAAAAAGTGATATCGGTCCAATAGCTTAAACGTTATAGACCGATTTTTGAGACTAATTCGTTTTTCATAAATTCGTTAAATAATAATTTACACACAGAAAAAGTCAATGTAAAATTAATTAAAACGGAAATAATTTAACTTTTTTCAGTAATGATTTTTCTTCATGGACAAAAAAATGGTTATTTAACATTGTTCCACAAAAGAAGTACAGCTTCTTGAGAATATTCATAATTTTTCACCACTTGAATGTATCATTCCAACGCAAACATAAAAACGTCAAATTTAAATTAAATTAAAAAAATGTATTCAATCTTAAATCAAACTATGTTCAATGTTGATTTTGCTTCATGCCATTTTTTTGTGAGTATATTATTCATGAAAATTTTTCTGAAATTTTCCTTTTGGACGATATTTCAGATTCGTTTACAACCGATTACTGTCACCTCTTTGTTGTCTTAAGTTTAACATTAAATCAATTATCGATTATTTTTCTTATGTCAATATTTATTTACTTGATTTATTGTAGAAACCTGATCAAAATCTTAAAATTATTGAACTGTGAATTTAAATTTTCAATAAAATCAAAAAAAAAAAAAACTTTTAAAATTTTTTTCATACCAAATTTTATTTTTTTACACAAATTTTACAGTTGATCTGTTTTTAACATTAATTAAGAAGAAAAAAAATTGTCAACTTGTTATTGAAAGCGAAAATTTTACTTGTGAATTGAAAAGTTCTTGGCCTACTTTTTTTTAAATAAGAAAACACAAAAAAATCATGAGGTTTAGTAGGTTTTTTTGTCAAATTTGGGTACTCAAAGCGTTTAACCTTTAAAAAAATTTACGTTAAATATTTTGGTTTAGCAAAAAACTGCATAAATTTGTAATTTTTAATATTCTTTTTTCAATATTAAAATTTTAAAATTCGGCTTTTTTATTTTACTTCATATATTTTCAAGATTTTTTTTAAATTTAACGGTCTTAATATGGTTCCTACATTTTTGGTAAATATATGTCAGATTCTTTACAAAATTAAATTTTTTTTTTATAATAAGTTTTAATATGGTTTTGGTATTTTGGGTATTTTCGTTGGAAAAGTGGGAATTTTAAAATTCTCTAGTACAAGGATCCTGCCGTAGCATCTTATAGCCACAAGAGGTTGATTTAAAACAAAACCAAATTTTTAAATAGGTTTTCATATGGTTTTGGGATTTGGGATTTTGGATATTTCTGTAAAAAAAGTGGGAATTTTAAAATTCTTATTACAAGAACTCTGCCAAATCACGTTAAATTTAATTTTAACATCTCCAATCATTCAAAAATTACAGAATTGTTAAAAATCGATTGAGAATCACTGTGCTTAAAAACTTTGTTTGTTGTAAATCTGTTCTCCCGGAATTCTAGGTCCATAAAACTTAGAGAAGTCACAGAAAAAGTATCTAAACTCATTTTTATTTAATATATTTGTTGAAAACATATTTAAAATTTCTATTTTTCTCAAATTTTTCTTTACACAAAAAGTTCAGACCTTCTCGAATTTGACCCATTTGTTGTTTAAATTTCAACATTAAGCTCTTTGTTCTAAAAATCCAAAGTATGAACTTTAAAACAAAATGTAGTTTTGGAAACCGTTAAAGTGTTTATAATTATATAATAGAGGCTCTTTCCGGACCGCCAAGAAATGCGAACTCTATAGAGGAAATTCCGAAACATTTCATTATTTTCTTTTTCTTTTTGGGATTTTTCTTCACATTTTCAGAAATTCAAGAAAATCCTTCTAAGAAATCCAAAATGATTTTAAATACCTTTTTTAAGAATAACAAGATCCATAATTCATGAAAATTCTAGAAAGATATTTTTATTTATAAATATTTTCAAAAATTTTTAAATTTTTCAAAATTCGTAAAAAGTGCTCGAATTCCTAAAATTATAATGTTACACTTCTCTGCAGTCATTATGTTTGGATCCATGGAATCAAAAGTTTATTAATTTTATATATTAATAACGAAAAATTCTAATATAAACAATATTATTTCACCACAAAAACGTAAACCATTCAATTTAAACTGAATTGAAATGAAAAAAAATGTATTAAATCTTAAATCAACTATGTTCAACGTTGATTTTTACTTCATGTTTTTTTTCTGTGTGTGAAGTATAATGTAGTCGATTTGAAATCATTATTTGAAAATGTATTCTTTGTGATTTTTTTTACATCCGTAAATGAGGGGAAAAACATTTTCCAATTCTGGCGAAACGATAAAAATTTTTTATGTTGCAACCATTTTATTGGAAAAATAAAAGAAATTATTTTTTGATAAAATTTAAAAAATTCCCCTTTTTTCATAAAATTTATATTTTTCTTAAATTGTTTTAACTAATTTAAATTCTTTTACCAAAATATTTTTTACTAAAATACTTCCTTAAATTAAAAATAAAACAACTAAAATATTTAATTAATAATTAATTGACTATAAAATCATGAATAATTAATTAAATATAGAGAATATTTAAAATACAACACATTCGTGTTGAATACTTACTTTTTTAGTGTGGGGTGTTTTCAAATCTGTGAGGTGAATGCAAAAATTATCAAACGATACTAAAATTAATTCCCCTTTTTATTTCAGAGATTTTTATTTGTTTATTTGTTTGTTTGTTGTTGTAGATGTTCTATTGAGGTTGTTGTTATTGTTGTTTTTGGTGCCACACTTTTCTTTTAAAATTTATTTATTGTTCGTGAATTTTTTGTTTTATTTTATTTTTTTTTTTTTAATTTCGTTTTTGTTTTCTTTTAAGTTTTTTTCTCTTTTTTTTGGTGGAAGAATTAAGATCTTTGATCTTTATTAATTTAAAAATTCTGAAATTTTTTTTATTTGGTTCAAACGCATTTAATTTTTGTTGTTATTTTTTATGGGATTTTTTTAATAAAAAAAATTATAAAAATTATGAATTTTTTTTAACAAAAATTCTTTAATTGAGAAAATTGCGTAAAAATCTTGTATTTAATGTTATTTAATATGTATGACACTATTTTTTGTAGTTGTTTTTTTAATTTATTTTTAGTTGTTATTGCAGAGTAAATTTTGTGTTTTTGCTGTAAATTTAAAAAAATTTTAGAACACTGTTGTTGCTACTAAATTGATGATGTTGATGTTGTTGATGTTGCTGTTTGGGTTATTGCACTTTTTGTAAATGTTCTCTTCCATACCCTTCACCACCACAAGTGGTGATGAGAATATATGAACCTTGTCATTCCATGTGTAACGCTAAGAAGGAATAATGTCAGATCCCATAATGTGTATATATATTGTTGCATCAAATCGGTTTCTATTTATCTATGTCCGTCTGTATGTCTGTCTGTCCATCTGTCTGTTGTTGGCACTCTCACATCCACCATTATTGACTAAGCTCAATGAAATTTGGCCTGGGTATTTGCTATGGTCCTGAGAAGTTTCCTATTTAAAACCAGCAAAATCATTTGATTATATTAAAAGATATAGACCGATATCTGAGGTAACCTCTAAATTCAAGCAAAGAACTTTCGTTAAATTATCAATTGTAAATCGACAAATTAGAATACGATTTTTCCGTAATATAAAGCTATATGTACTTCATTAACAGTCCAACAATCATCGAAATCGGTTCAGTAGAAAAATGTTATAGTCAAAATTATAACTAATTTTAAAACTCATTAAATCGTTTTTTTAACTCATTAAAATCGTTGAAATATTGTATAAGTCTGTGAGTGTATGTGTTAGTGTGTATGTACGAAACGTAACGTATTTACTTCCCACATATTTGTGGTGGAGGTTGGCAGTTGTTGTTGTTTGTTTGTTGTATGCTCTTTAACGTTTGTTTGATGTTCCGTTTGTATTTTTGAATCACGTTTTAAATTTTTTTTCAACGTCTTAAAAAATTTTTGACGTTTGATTTTATTGAAAACTTTTTTTGAACACTTTAAGTTTTTCTCAATAATTTTTAACGTTTTTTTATTTTTTAATAACGTTTTTTATTATATTTTTTTATTAGAATGTTGTTATTGTTGTTGTTGCTTCTTCTTCTATTAAAGTTGTATATCTTCTTTTTCGTTTTTTTTTTTTTTGTCGGTTCACTTCTTTAGTTGAGTTGTCAAGGCCAATAAACTGTATTTAGTGGCAAGTTGGTCTTCCTTAACCAACTTCTTATTTTTCTCTTGTTCTTGTTTATTGTTGTTTGGTTGGTTTGCTGTTGTTGTTGTTGCTAAAGTTTATTATTTTTATTTTCTTTTGTTTTATTGTTTTTAATTCTGTTTTTTGGTGCTTAATGTTTGGACTATTTGAAAAAAAGCGAACAGTGAGGAAAAATTATTTAAATGCACCATGAAAGAAATTTTAAAAAGAGGCAGAAATTAATAAATAATCAAATAATAATTTTAAGAAATTTTAAATAGAAATATTAAAATTTTCAAATTTTGATCAATTTCAGTTTTGAAAGACTATTGTAATTTTGCAAGACCCTTGCAAAATAATAATTTTAAGATATTTTAAATAGAAACAATGCAAATTTTAACTGTTTTTAAAAATTTTGATTTAATTGCAATTTTGCAAGACCATTGCAATCTTGCAAAACTATTGTAAAATTATAATTTTAAAATATTTAAAAAAGACACAATAAAAATTTAAACGAATTTTACAAACGTTAATTCAATAGCAATTTTGCAAGACCATTGCACATTTGCAAGATCATTGCAAATGAATAATTTTAAGATATTTTAATTAGAAACAATGAAAATTTAAAAGAAAATTGGGTTCTATTGCATAATTGCAAGACAATTGTAATTTTACACGGATACAGAAAATGTAAATAGACTTTTTGTTTAAAGTTGAGATGGGAAACAGGAATCAACCTGTTTTTACATTTCAATTTAATTGCAATTTTACAACTCTATTTTTAATTTACAACACCATTGGAATTTTGCAACATATTTTAGAGAGATTGCATTTTAGAGAAATTTTAATTGAAAAATAGAAAATCTAGATAAACTTTAGTATTAAAAGTTAAAATATAAAATAAATGCAATATTTTTAACAAATTTATTAGACTATTGTATTTTTACAAAACCATTGCAAAATAAAAATTTTCAGAAATACAAAAACGACTTAAACTTCAAAGGACTAATTTTAAACCTAAAAAAATAAACACCTTTGTTTTTGAAACAAGTAAACAGAAAACTATTGTAAATTTGCAATACCATTGCAATTTTCTAAAATATTGCAGTTTTACAACACCATTGCAAAATATTCTTTTATGAAATAGATGGACATTTTGTGAGTCAAAAGTAAAAACTGCAAACTGAACCAAAAAATTGCTTACTTTGTAAGAACATTGCAATTAAAATGCAATTTTGCAACAACATTGCAAAATACTAAACAGAAATGTTATATAAATACCAAACGGACTTTGTTGCTAAATTCTGATATCTATATAGTTTCCAATTTTTTTTATTTTGCAAAGGTATGACAAATTCTCAAGGGCATTGCATTGCTAACATTCTATGGATTAATCCATGCAAAATTTCAACAAAATCAGCCTAGAGATTGAGTTCGAAACAAGCCAAGAAATGAGGAATGTTATGAAATAATTCTTTCTGTCTTAAAATAGTTTAAAAAGAAATATTTTAGATTGGACCGAGTGATGTAAATTTGCTCCTTTTTCCTAAGATGGCAGACTTTTCAATGAGCAGTTTAACTTATGAAAACGTTGTCTTTAAATGTGGTTTAAATGAAACCAAATGTTATAGCATCTAATTCAAAAGATATAATTTAGAGTGAATAGCTCAGTGATTGGAACTAAACAAAGTTGACGCACATTTTAATATTTTGAAAACAAAAAAATTTTAATTTTAATAATAAAAATATTATTATTATTTTTTTAATTTTAATTAAAAAAAATTAATTAAAAAATTTAAAACACAAAATTCAGTTTAAACAATTTTCAAAACTTATTTTTAAACACGTTTATTTTTTTAATTTTTTTAAAATGTTTTTAAGTCTCAAATTTTTGTCATAAATTAAAATTCCAACTCCCGCTACAAATTTCCGCCAAAAAGTGCCTCTAATTAAAGTTCCTCTACTGTAGTGGTTTGGTGGGTTTTTTGTCAGATTTATTTCATATATATTTTTTTATTTCTTATTCGAATCTCACTCAACACAAGCAATTGAATTTTATTTATTTAAAATTATTTAAAATTTATTCTTTTTTATATTTTCGTCTTTATTACACTTTTAACGAATTTCAGACAAGTTTTTCTCTTCAAACTTTTTTTAAAAAAAGATCATCCAAAAAATTATAAAAAAATGTATATTTTTTGCAAAGAAAAACCGGCTTAAAAATAATCCACTTTTTTGAACAGAATTTATATATATTTTTATTTTAATTAAAATTTAAAACACTTTTTTCTGTGTTCTTTAATTTTTATTATTTTGTTTTTCTCAAGTTAAATTTAAATTTTCTTTACTTTTTCTTTAATAGAAATTTTTCATCTTCAGCTGCCAAAAATTTGATTTCAATATTGTTTATTTGTTTATTAATTTATTATTATTTTCTCTTGATTTTGTTGTATTAAATAATTAATTTAATTAACGAAAATCTCCAGAAAAAAAAACAACCGAAAAAAATGATGTGAAACACTGAATTTACTACGCCGACGACGAACGACGTGTTCTACTGTCAAGCAGTGTTAAATCTAAACTGATGTATTTCAATATACGTGATCTACAATTTTGTATTATATTTTTTTCCATATTGTTTGTATGTTTGTTAGTTTGTTTTTGTAGTCGTAGAGTAACAAGTATACGATTCTATAGAACGTAGCGCTGTTAACGTTTTCTAAATACGCTGCCGCTAATAAAGTCTTTTTTTCTCTATTTTATGTGTGTTTTTTTTCTTCTGTTGTTGTATTCATTCAAATGGTATCTCTATATCTGAATAGTCGTATCAAGAGTCAGTCCGTCGTGTCTTTGTTTACTTTTTCAAATAGATAATACAAATATTATGTTGCGGCAACAGTGTTAGCAGCAGAGTTTTTTACGCAGCAGCAACAGTTCCAACAACAATAACAAAAATGCTTATATCTCTTACTTTTGTTCATCAATAATATAAATTTTACCCAATATCTGAATAAAAAAGAACCAAAACAAGAAGGAAGACCACTATAGTCAGCAATGGCGACTTAAAAATACCCTCACGTTAGAAGTAAAAGTAATGGAGATAATGATTCTTATAAATCTCCTAAGGTAATAAATATTGTCTTAGATATTCTCCCTGAGTGCCCAATTGCTTCCCTAAATTCTTTCAATTTGACAGTTAGTGAGACAAAATAATAACGCTCTTGCGGCACTAGTTCTGATGATATTAGATAATTAACGTTCACTCCGAATGAGAGGTGCCTTTCCCAATGGTCCTTCCTCCCAAATTAAGCTCTTACCTGTTACATTCTAGAAAAATAGTGATCATTATGTAGAAATTTCAAGAAAATCGATTCAATAGTTTCACTGTCTCCACATTAAAATCGATTCCGTTTTTTGCTTGAGTACACAACTCATAAAATAGCAGTGTCCCAGAGATAGTGGTAAGTACAAGATCCATCCTACCATCCTGTCAGATAGTTGCCCAACAATCTTTGCATTTCTTTCGGATAAAACCAAATAAATAATCGCGAAAAATAACCGACAATTAAGAGTTGCTTTATAGTGGAGTATCACTCCCTTAGGTTCTATCGAAAAAATTTAAAGCCCATATTCTGGAATATATGCAAATTAAAATTTCCAAAAAAAAAAACGGTTCAGTGGTTTTAGGATCTAAATGGAACTATTTTTATTTAACTTCTTAACTCGTCAAATAACATCATCCCAGTGAACTTCTATCGTCCTTAACACTAGACCAAAGTTATACATCCATTCTGACACTGCAAGGTAGTTTCCCAAGAATATTGTTCTTTTGCTTACCGGATCTTTTTAATTTCCAATAATACAATGATCGTTAAAAGTAATACGAGTCTACTTGTTTGAATTCTTGACACTCAATGTAATGGTCTGGTGTCTGGTCGAATATTCGATTTCATTTCCATTGATTTCTCCTTTCAAACGAAACAATTGTTTTCGGTACTGCACTATGTTTACCGACCTGATTTTAACAGCTTATAATACAAAGCAAACCTTCTGATTGGACCAAATTCAGAACATTACGTTGCAATTTCTAATACCCTGTCCTAAACTGAAGCGTATTCTTATAAAGGGTAGTCAGAAGGGAGACAAGAACGAAGAGTAAGCTAAAACCGGTCAAAATGGTCACAAAGGAAGATAACAGTATCGTGTTTAATCGAATAAAGTGATCGATATTCCTTGATTTCCTTGATCTATTCCAATGAAACAATTATGTTCGGTATTGTTTGACCCGATCTCAAGACGTTCATAATACAAAACAATCTTTTAATCTCAACAAATACAGAGCGGTGCTATATATAATTCCTCTTTCTGATACCCTAAAGGGTATCAGAACTAACAAACCAATTGTCATTTTTGATCGTCTGATCCGCTAATAATAATTATCTAAAAATAATTAAATAATTATCGTTATGATACATTTAAATATAGAGCATAAGCATAATTTGAGAATATTTTTCATCGGACTTGATTTGAATGGTTGGTCGGTCTGTAAAATAATGATTCAAGAAGGCATTTTTGTATTGTATTGTAACTAGTGATGAATACAAAAACCTCAAAGCGCCAAAAAACCAATTTAAAGCAAAAACGAAACCGATAACCGATAATTCATGATGGCAAGACACAGCTCTTAATTTTGAGAGATCGAGTCAGACGATCACATTCGTTTGAAAAAAAAAACCAAAAAAGAGCAGGATATACGACTAGACACTTGGTCTAATAATTTTCCATCCCTGTTGTTTCAAATCGATTGACTCATATAATATACCCCCAATCGTTATTTGCTTTCGTGAAGGGTATTAAAATAGATGATTTTTTTTCATCGTTTACTACAAAAACTTTCTCTCTATTATAAAATTAGCTCCGTTAAATGAAATCTCTCTTTTCTTACGATTAAGTTTTTGTTTACTTTTTGCATTTTCACATTATGGATCCTAAATGAAGCGTTCAATAATTCGTTATTTCTTTTCTTCTCATAATCTTGTTTAGATCGTGAGTTCTCGTCTTTGTGATGAATTTACATGTCTGAGTTGTCTCTGATTCCTTTTTTTTTGTAACTTTTGTTTGTAAATAATAAAAAAAATACTTTGTTTTGACATTTAATAAACAATTATCAGTTACAAGTTTAATTAACTTAATTAAAGTTATAAAGATTTAGAAAAAATACGTGCATCTAGACATATTTACTTTTAAGTTTAAGTAAAATGTATTATAATTAAGTTCCCTCGGTTTCCATGGAAACTGTGGGAAGAAATCTTAATACACTTTTTGCTCCTTAAGTTTGTTTCTGAGGGAATATTTATTTGTGATCAATTTATCTTTGGGAAAATATGTCTGTAATTAATAAGTGGAAAAAGTGGAAGTTGTGTCCTCTATTTAATTTTACTTTTGGACACAATTTTAGTAACAGTTTTCGAAAATGGCATAGTATGGGTACTACGTGACACCCTTAACTGTCTTTATTATGCATATCATCTACTGGCCCACAGCTACTCAGATCTTATTTCGTTGTCAGCCCAAACATTATGTTTGACAATTAACGTGGCAAAAACTAAAACTTCACGTATCAATACAGCCTCCCAAAACTTATTCTGTGATCGGAACAAGTTAAAAATATAAAACGTAAGTCAAATCTGTTTTTTTGGGATTTTATCTGAAATGAAAATTTCGCTGGATTGCCCGACCATAAGAAGGCTGAAGGTGACATTTCTGGAAATGCCATAGATTAAAATCCGCAAGAAAACAGAAAAAATAATCGGCCCGCAAAAACATGAAGAACAGAAATTGCGTAATAAGTTAGGGACTGTGACCAGAGCTGGAGAGATGTGAAGGCATTAGATATGCTTTAACATTCTATTAAAGCAATAAAAATTATATTCATGAAGCGATCTTTGAAGGTGATTTACAATATATTGTTATTACTTCAAAATCACCAAAAGATTTATTCATGACGCCAACTTAATATTGTGTATTTTAAGGATTCAGAATGGTGTTTTGTATTATGAGCTGTTTAGATCGGGTTAGACGATCACAAGGAACATGTTATAAAGACAATAGATTCGTTTAAAAAAGTTTTCAACTAAAACTAAACACGGTGGTTTTAATATAGGAAACTTTTCAGGACAATAACAAATACGAAGGCTAAATTTCATTGAGCTCTGTCAATTATTGTGGATGTGAGCAAACCAACAATGCACGTACAGACGGTCAGACAGATGGGTATAGCTAAGTCCAGTCAGATTTTTGATATGATGCAATGATGTATATACATCATCTTAAATGATTTCTTCATAGCGTAACACACGGAATGACACTGTTAATATGCCCTCTTCACCAGTTGTGGATGTTATGAAAGTCGTAAGTAAAATGTAGACAAGATAATATTGAAACCATATTTTCTGGATTTGATGGGTTTAGAAAGGTATATCCTATTAGACCTGTTGAGATCAGATGATTGTATGGAACCTGTTACGAGGACAATTAATTCGTTTAAAGAGAGTTATCAACCACCAGTCACAAAGACATTATTTATCACCTACACAACGTTCGGTCAGATGTTGAATGATCGAACAAAAACTTTTTGACCGGACAGGAGCAGGGGTACAGGTAGCTCATATAAAAATATTAGTTTAGAGTTTTAAAATTAAGCTGTAATAACGTTCTTAGAAAAATTGTAGTCGGATCGGGTCAGAAGTATAGTATTTGCTTACGTTATTAGTTAAGATTTAATCGCTTTCTTAGGGAAATGTAGTTCTTAAAAAAAGTTGGACGGGAAGGCACGAACGGATAGGTTAGCGAGGGTATTTGATATTAATTTAATAATAATTTCATTTAAAGAATTCTTTTGCGATTTTATTTTTATTTAATTAATTTTTTTAATTCATTGCAGATGATAACGAAATCTTGACTATAAAGGGGGTAAGTCTGATTTTTATTATTTTCAAAATATCGTAAATTTGTTTATATATGAAATCTAAACAAAATACTTCATTCTCCTACGATATTTTGTGGTTTACATTTACGTGTGTGTATAAAACCCAAATTTACGTTATCTTGTTTTTTATATATTTTTTTTCTAAAAATCCTCATAATCATCTCACAATTCCATTAAAATCTCATTTAAACTGAAAATAATGCATGTAATTAGTTAAATAAACCTTTTTGCACTAAGTAATTGAAAAAAGTTTTAAAACTAGTTAATAATTATTTTTATAAAATATAATTTATTGTTAAATATTATTCACAATCACACAGTGGTTCGAAAGAGATTTTTTTTGATTCGAAATATTTGAAAATGTTGGAGATATTTTGCACCAAAATGGATAAGAATTTGACTAAAGGAGACCAAGTTAATGTTAATTTCTAAGCAAAGGCATATATTTTTAACACAAGTGTTTGATATCTGAAAAAGGGTTATAATTAGGAGATTAACAATTTTTAAAAAAGAAGTTAGTGGAATTTAATTTAATGTCAAAAATTAACGAAAAACTTCAAATTTTGCATTTTTTCAAACTTGACAAACTTTGAATAGGGCTTGTGGGTTGATCGTTGCCCCTAAATCATTCAGAATTTCTTTGTACATATTTGCCTTAAGATTTCTTTTAGAAAATTAAAAAAAATATAAAGTTTAGAACAAAAGATCTTTTTTATTAGTGTATTTGTTTATATATGACTTTTAGAAAAAAAACCAAAAAAAGTATTTTTTCAACTCTGAAATAATATAACTTTTAAACCGATTCAGATATTAATCTCATTATTTTAGCAATATTATATAGAATTTCAGTAAGAATCTGGCACGTATTTTTAAACAATTTCAAAGACTTCACAAGAACCGTTAAGCAACGTTATTTAATAAGGAAAGAATTAGACGCTATATTAGACGCCTTAAAGTTAAAGAAATTCAGAAAAACAAGATCTAAAATGGGTTAAACATTTTGAACATCTTAAATATCTAACAGAGAGAATTAAATCTTTCTGACAGAGAGATTTTTATTTTAAAAAGGAATAAATTTATAACTTCTGGTTAAAAATTGTTCTACATAATAGTTCCTTTCTTTTCCCAACATAACCTCAATTTTGTATTTTGTGGCAGTAAACAATAGTGTTGCCTGAAAAGTTAAGTTCGAATTATCCAAAAAATTCCCATTTTTAACTTAAAATCCCTAAAATTTTCCCCAAAATATTAACATATATACAGAATTTCATTATATCACAGAAGTTCATTCCATGCGAAATTGGAATTATTTTCGTACTTTAAACGAATGCATTGTCGGTCTGTCTTTCTGTCCTTCTGTTGTTGGCAGTTTGACCGAAGCAGTTATTATTGTCCTAAGCAGTTTCCTATTTCTCGGTTCAGTAGAAAAAAGTTATATACCGATATCTGAGACAACCCCTTGAAACTGAAAAATTTGACCCAGTCTATATGGGTTATACATATTTAACGTCTTAAATATCTTAAAAACTATAAAAAATAAAATAAACATCCAAGATCATCAACTTGTTTGGTCACTTACAACCCTCCTAATCAGCTGTGAGCTTGAAATTTACCAAATCAACTCCAAAATTCTTCAATTCTTATTATATAAAATTCTATTACAATATCTCCATTAGTTCCAAAGTTATAGAATTATATCCAAAAACTCATTTTCAAACTACAGTTTAGCAATAAAAACACAAATTTCACCTTTATTAAAGATTTACATCAGATGTTAAGTTTATAATTATAATTATTTTTACAAAAAACACAAAAAATATTAAAAATAATATTTTATATCAAAATTTATATTTCAAGTTATCAGGGACGGTTTCATTGTTGACAATTATTATTGTCACATAAAACTGTGGGCGGTTTGTTAATTTGGGTGTGTATGTATGTTTCTAAACTAAGTGACTAGTTTAGTGACATCGTGTGTAACTGCATTTTATAGCGTGTGATTATATTACAACAATATATATTTTTTGTTGTATTAACAGAAATTTTACAAAATGATTTTTATCTTTTTAACAATTTTCGAAAAAAAAAAAGTAAAATCATACCGCTTGTTTACTCTCCCATAAAATTAAAATTATAGAAACGGTGGATCCATAAATAGTTTCATTTTTAAAACTCACTTTAATTGTTGTTATGAATTTTTTAATTTTTTTATGATTTTTTCCAATTTAAAATATTTGAAAAAATTGTTATAAAAAAGTTTTAATTTTTTTTTAATAAAAATCTTCTTAAAATGCAGCTTTGTCTCTCTATTACGTGATTTGAATATATTTTTTCTATAATTGTGGCGTTAATGAAGGGAATCAATATTTTATTAAGAAAAACACCTGCGTTTTCGTTTAAATTGTTGTTATAATTTTAATAATTTGGAAAAAAAATTCCATATTTTTGATGACCAAGAGATTTTACATTATTCTTTCAAGATCAGTTAATGATCTCTTGATTGATCATTAAAATTTTGAGAATTAATCTGCGATCCATTTTTTTTTAATAAAAAACCTTAACCACATTTTTACAGGTCCATTCTTTTTAATTTCCTCTCCCCTTGATCGTATCCGCCCTTAATGTTTTCTATTTATCCATTTGTAAGATTAACTTAATTTAAAAATTCGCGCTAAAATAGCGAGGAGGTAACTCCCTCCCTCATAGAAAACACCTATGGGATATAAAGTTACCTCGACTTTTCCTCAGTTAAGCTTCTCATAGAGAAATTATTGGGAATCAAATTCCCTGGTTCTATCGAAATTTTATTCAGATCGCGAGCATAATCCAAAAAAGTGCTCACTAAGAGAAGAGCAATAAATTGATCTTTTAACTTTTAATAACACATTTAGAAAATAGAGTGCAGAGCCACAAAAAATATGAATGAAAGTGGAACTGAGCTAAATCTGAAGATATTTTGATTTGATTTTCTTAGTCTGATTAATTAAATTAATTCTTTTCATTTTTAAAAATATTTAAATTCATAATAAATTTATTAATTATTTGAAAATTTTGTAAATTTAAAAAGGTGAAATTTCACATAATTTCGAATTATTTTCTTTTCTTTATTCATTTGTGAAGATTAAAAAAAATAAAATCTTTTTTGGATTAATTTTATAATCTTCATTAATTAAATCGGATCGAGAGCATAATCGAAAAAGAACACTCACTAAGAGAAGAGCAATAAACTGATCTAATTTTGAATAATTCTCTTAGAGTCAGAAGAGCTATAAAAATCGAATTAGAAACATGATCCAAACAAACCTCCCTAGATTGAGTTTTAAGAAAATATTGAAACTTCTATTAATTATTTTTCTTTTAAATATGAAAATATTTCATTACGTAATGTTTTTTTCATTATATATTAATTAATACCTGGAAATATTCAATTAATTTGAAATTGTTATTGTAATTGGAATTTATTTCAAATTAAATATTTTCTCGAGTTTTTAAATAATTTTAAATATAAAATATTCCTCTATGAACGAGTATAATTATCTAGAATTTATTAATATTAATTCTTATTTATCAATCGATTATATTTTTTTTAATCCATTAATGCCACCATAAGTTGGACTTAATTATTTTAATATTAATTTTCTTATCGATCTGGGAAGAAATGTAGAATATTTAAGATAAAACAAGAAATTGTTGTTAATTTAATTAATGTTTATTTTGATTTAAGCTTTAAACAAAGAACGATATAAATACTTTTTCTAACAGAGAAATTTTTATTATTGCAGGTCTTCTAAAGACCTGCAATAATTCTATATATTCTGGTTAAATATTGCTGTAGTTAATAGTTTGAGAGATGGCAACATAACCTCAATCTTGTTTTGTATGACAGTAAGCAACCTTAAGCTTGAAGTCCCCAAAAAAATTCCCAATTCCACCTACAATCAAATGTGCAATAATTTTAACCTGCATGTTATTTTTATACGCTTCACAAGTGGTGATGAGGTTATATCACGTTTGTCATTCCGTGTGTAACACCAAAAAGGAAACAACTTAGTTTCCAAAAATTATATATTTTTGCATCGAATAAAAATCTGAGTCTATGTCGATCTGTCTGTCCTTCTGCAGCTTTCACTTTGACTAAAGTATAAAATAGGACACGGGGAAGTGGCATCACCCTAACAAACGAAAATTTTAATATCTGAAAAATCCCCTACAATATGGAAATCCCAAAATCCATCCCCTTCGAAAATCTGTCCCCAATTAAGGGAAAAATCCCACATCAGGCAACACTGTTAAGCAGCACAAGGCAGGATATCTTCCATGAAAATAATATTTGTTCTCTCTGTGTTTTAGGTTCTCTTCTATAAACAGAGTCAAGATTTGTAAAAAAATTCCTTGCGTAAACGTTTTTTTCTAAAGAGGGTTAATATGCGACTTTAAGATATAGAAATAAGAAAATTGCGCCCATAAAAATTGCCTCATGGGAATGTAATTTATTCGATTCATATTTTATAAAAGTATAAATTATAAAATTTTCTGACTAATTTGAAGAAAGTTTTAGTTTCTTTAAAATTAAATTATCAAATAAAATATTATCAACTTTAATTAAAGATTTTAATTTTATTCTTTTTTTTTATAAAACATATTTTATAAATATTTATTCTAGAACAGCAGTTTAGTCTTTTTTTCAAAAATTTAAACAAAAAGCTCTTGAAAATATTCCACAAAATATCAAATAATTTTCTTGTGCTCGCCGGGACTACAAGTGATATGGGTGGTAATACTGTATATTTCATTTCATATGTAACAAGAAGAAAAAATTCTAGGAATATAGATGATTATAGTTCTTTTTAATATTTTATATCGGCAGATGGTCATTTTTTTCTATAAACCGGATAATTTGGTTATGTCGATTTCTTAACGACTAAAATGCCATCTTTCGCTTGGCTTAGTTCTGTGGAACTGTTTGCTACAATACTATGTAGTAGAACCAGATGGACTTAGTTGATCTTTGACAGATAGCGAATATAGCTACAGATAACCTCCCAGATCTTCTTTCTTTCGATAAGTATTTCTATAATTTGAGGGATCAATGAGCTTTGTGGCTTTCTTCCCATTTTTTTCTTTAAGTGTTTTAGTTTATATTTGTTGATTAAGTTTAGTTTCTTTTCATCATATTTCGCTTTTTATTATACGGACTATATTAAAGGACTCATAATTGGTCATTATTCGTTTTCTCTACGTTAGGAAGAGGACACAAAAATATATTTTTTCGTGTTTTCTGCGATAACTTCTGAGCACAGCATCAGCTTCGGCGTCAGTGAAGGTTGATTTTACCCATAAAGTGATAATCTATATTGAATTTACTTCATCGGATAATCTATCTATCGATAACAACAATTAGAATGTCGAATGGGAAATGAACTGTATTTGAATGTTTAGAACATCATTGTCAATAATGTTCCACAGAAACCTTTTGTGCGCTGTGTGAAGTATAATCTTCACTATAGTCAATTTCGATTTTCGAAAGCCAAATTGACAGTCTTAAATTCTGCCTTAAATCTCAACTATTGGGAGCAGTCGTTTCCAATTTATATATTATGAAATATATTATCTGGACCCGAAGCTTCTTTGTCTGCCATCTTTATTGTCATCTGGATAATTTGTCTTTCTGTGAACAGGCTAAGTCCATGCCTTCTGTAATGGTGGGATATTTAGGGAACATCAATTCTTTTTATTATAAGTTTTCTTGGAGGTTAAACTTAAAAGTTTTTCCCTATGGATTTACATTAGCTTCAAGGCAAATCTTTCAGAAGAGTTCCTATTTTACATCATGCAATTGCACTCGTTATTGTTCTTCTTGCCATTTTATATCGTTGCAATATGCCCATAAAGTCTGCTCTCAAATTTCGGTATTGACTCTCCCTTCTAGCTTTCTGAAATAATTAATTTCTGGACTCCACAACACGTTCGAATTCTAATCCAGGTCTAGTAGTTGCTGGAATAGGAAGAGCTGTATACATATTACTTTTTCTTTCCTGTGAGATTAACTATATTCAGATACTAAAGATAAGCTATTGTCGGCGACTATAGAAAAGCTATAGTCAGCGACTATATACGAACTGTAGATTAACTAAAGTCTGTGACTATAGAGTAACTATAATCTTCGACTATAGATTAAGTGTAGACTGAGACTAAGATTGTTTATAGATTGACTATAGTTTGAGACTATAGATTGTTTATAGTCTAAGACTATTAATTGACTATAGTCTGAGATTATAGATAGACTATAGTTTGAGACTATAGATTGACTTTAGGTGAGATTATATATAAACTATATTTGCGACTATATATTAACTATAGCCGGAGACTAAAAATGAACTATTTTATGCGATTGAAGATTAAATTTGGTCAAATGACTCTTGTGTTATTTTTTGGATTTGTTCGAGTTCTTGAATCACATTTTATTGGAGAAGGATACTTAGAATTCGTTTAAGCCCAAAATAGCTTTTTTTTGGTTTTAATTCAAGATCAACTAAAATAATTAAACAAACGAAAAAAATATTTTTTTTATTTTATTGCAGACTTTTAGATAAAAATTAATTAAATACAAATAAACAAATATTTACGCCAGACAAATAAGTGCAAAATACAAAACAAAAGGAAAAGATTTAACACCTTTTAGATAAAATGATAAAAATGATAACAATTTTTTTAAAAATTCTAAAAAATCGACTGACAAAAAAATGTGGCAGTAGATTTCGGTGATAACAAAAATTTATTATAGCGACTTTTGATCCAGTCACACATCTCAAGATCACATTTTTCTTGAAATGAGATTTTATACAGAATTCAGAATAAAAATTATTTAGATAAAATTATAATTATTTTTATTTTATTATGTTTCTTTTTATTTACTTTTCTTCTTTTCTTTAATGTTTTATTTTTGTGCTAAATTTGCACTTTTACATTTTCGTTGTTATGAGTTTTCGAATGAAACTTGTGAAATTCTAATTCAAAAAACGTATATAAAAGACCATAAAAAATTGTTGTTGTATTGAACTTGGTGCTGGTTTTACCTTATTATTTTTTTTGTATTTTTAGATCTTTGTTTTCTGCTGTTTTGTATTCAAACACTAAAGTAAAAAGAGTAAATAATTAAAAAATGAAATATAAACAGGTTTGAATTACTTACAATAACTAAATGGGAAAATGCATTAATTGATAGTTGAAAACTGGAAAATGCGCTATAATGAGGGAATGTTCTTTTTTAAAGACTTATGAAAATATTTTTGGAAAGAAAACGAAACGAAAATTAAAAAAAAAAACTTTAAATGATTTTGAAAATAAATTATCTCCCTTTTTGCTTTTTAATATCTGATTTATGGCGTTTTAAAAATTTTTACTTTGGATTTGTAGATATTTTTTCTTATTTTCCACTTTGTTTCATTAAATGTTAATCAATTTAAAAATAGGATTTTTAAAGTCATACACGACGTATGATTAATATTAATTAAGGGTTTTATTACAAAATCCTCAATATCATCCAAACCAAAAGTCGTAGCAAGAAATTTTTAAAAGCATTTGAAAGCTTATAAAATTTCGCCAAAGAATCATTTTGTTAAGATTTTCCAAGTATATATTTTTCTGATCAGTAAAAAATATAATTTTCTTAAAGTTTTTTAGAATTTTATTTTTCCATAATATTTTTTTAATAAAAATTATTGATAACAGATTATTGTTTTCTTCTCAAAAAGGGTTTAAAAATAAAACAATAAATTTTTAGTTAAACATTTTGTGATCTCAAATTATGCACATATTTTTTAAAATCTTCAATTTTTAGTTTTCAGCTTTGAAGCTGAAAAGTTTTTAATTACGAATTAATGTAATTTTCTTAGAAAAAATCAAAATTAACAAATTAAAGCCATAAATATCAATTTGAGATGGAAAAAATAGTGATCACATATACTAGTTAATAAGCTCGATAATAAGCAATTCATGTTCAGATGAAGTTGGAACAAAAATATTTTGTTTGTGAAAATATCTGATAACGAGTTAAAGTGATTTTCTCAAATAAAAAATATTCGGTAACATTTTGATGTTAAAATCTATATTACCAATTTATTTCCTTATAGCAATACTGCAAATTTACCTTATTGAAAATTAACACCTGCTAACGACCTAATTAATTTTTGCAGTCTGACTAAAAACATTTCAGTCATTTTCCTTAGGAATTGTTTAGTTAACATTTTATTAACTTTTTAATTAAAATTTTTGTCAACCTCAGCATTAACCCATATTGCCATTTAAGGTGGTGTAGGGTTTCATAAAGCAACAAAAACACCAACAACTAACAATAACAAAAACTAAGGCAGTAAGACAAGTACCTGTAGTACATTCCGTTAAAGTTATAAATGTAAATATAGACCAGCAAACATTTTAATGACAAAATGAATGAAATAATTTTGAGCAAGAAATTGTGAAAAATGTTGAATTGACTTTAATTAAGAAAATTACAAAATTTTATTTAAAATACCCATACCAAATGTTTGCTGGTTTATGTGTTACTCATATCTTAAAATAGCGCTGCTTTTGCTTTAATTCTTTTTTTCTCCATAAATTAAAGTTTTATTAGCTTAAACACGCCTTCTTTAACATTATGCATGATATTAGGTTCTCTTCTCCTATTTATGTCTTTTATTTTTAATTTTTGTCTTTTTATTTAAATAACAATTTTATTGTTGCAATTATATTCAGTTCTTATTATTGTTGTTATTGTTATTTATGTTGACAGATTTCTAAAATTAACTGGGGTAAAACCAAAATAAGTAAAAACCAAAATAATAAAATAACAAAGTGAACAACTGAGTCGGCATCACATATGACAGTTAAATGTTGCAAAACTTCCTGATTCATTTTAAAATTGCATGTAAATGGAGATGAGCATTAAATACAGACACACACACACACAGAGATATGATTGCAATTAATTAATAATCATGTCAGAATTATTCTCAATATATCAATTACAATTGAATAAAAAAAATTAATTTAAAATATTTCTTATTTACATAAAAAGGCATGCAATTCAAGGAGACTAAATGTGACAATTTAAAAACAAAAAAAAAAAAAAAAGAGGGAATAAATTGATTTTCTGCCACAAAAGTGGGACAACATCTGTTTTTATGTAATAAAGCAACAGGAATCAATTGAAATCATTTAGGAATATAATACTAATTTGCAATCACATAAATAGGGCATAAATTGCATAATAATGTATGATCACCAATTTTTTATATAAGAAGAGATACTTTCGATCAAAACTTAAAATTGATCATATATTGTTGGATATTTAGTTTTTTCGCTAAAAAATACTGTAATCTGTGACAACAAATTTTTCATAACCAAAATTCGCATTTGGGCATTTTAAGAAAACTGTGAGCACAGATTTTTCATAATAAAATTTTGGATTTTTGTATTTTTGACTCAAAATTTATATCGACAGAAACTTGTTTAATACTGATTTTTTAAGAAATACAAACTAATATGTGATCACTAATATTTTACATCGATATTTATGCGAACCTGCCATAATAATTAGTTTTTTTTAAGAGGACGATAATCTATGATCCCTGATTTTCTTACTTAAACTCCAGAACTTAAATATGCTACAAAATTACAAAAGGAAGTGATTCTGTGATCACTTCTTATAAAACTGACACTTTTAAGAAAAGGATAATAATCTGTATCCACTACTAAAAATCGATATTTTTACCAAGTACCATAATTAATACCTTTAATTTGATTTTTATTGAGTCTTTCAAGCAAAAGACAGTAATTGAAGATTATTACTTTATAACTTTTTTAAACTGGTTATATCCAATAATTAATATTCACTTGATATGAGTTTTTAAGTAAATAGTGTTAATCTGTGATCATTCTTTTGGGCTGAATTTTAAACTGGCTTTATCCGAAAATCCTAATTAGCAGTTTTTTGAGTTCTTTCAAAAGTATGTTAATCTGAGATTATAAATTTTTAAAATGAAAATATATCCAACATTTAAATTGTTTATAACTTTAATTAACCAAAATAGGTCTTTATGCTGGATAATTCAAACTAATCGAAACAAGCTTAATACTAAGATTCTGTTGAAAAGGACTATAATTTGTGCTTACTAATTCTTCTATCAAATTATGTTAATATCTGATCACTAATTTATCAAACCACAAACGTAAAATTTTTTATCTGAAGCCTTAACTGGATAGAAGCAAAACTTAGAGTTCGTTTTTTAAAAAAGGCGATAATTTGTGATACTATATTTTTTCAATGAAAATGTATGTATGTTCAAATTGTTGTTTCAATTGTTGAAAACTTATCTTAAAAAATATGGGACATAAAGAGATCAGAATTAGTAAAACGTTTAATATTTACTTTTTTTAAGAAAAGGATGAAAATTTGTGATCAGTAAGTTTCTCGTCAAAATGTTTATTTAAAGATATTTTGATCCATTTTTCGATAGATTTTTTAAATTTAAAAATAAAATAAGCCTAAAACTTTTAATTTAACCCGATCACAAATTACAGTTATTTTCTGAAAAATTATTTTTGAAATAAAAAACGTTATTTTTAAAATGTTCATGTACAACAGTTAAATATTTTATTTTTTATTTATTTTCTTTTCATTTCAATTTAATTATTTATCCATTATTTATTTATTTAATTTTTGTCTTATTTGGTTTAGGAGTTCTATTTAATTAATTATTCCATAAATGCAAATTATAGTTTATTTTTGTTATTTCTTTTCTGTTTTTAATGATAAAAATTATAATTTAAACAGTATTTTTTGTTTTTCAAATGAAATTAGAGAAAAATAAGCTCAAAGTACAATTAAAGTTGTTTTCTGTTTATTTAACGTTAATTTACAAACATTTTGTTTTTTATTAATTTGTTTATTTATTTAAATTGTTTATTTTTAATATTTATTTTAAATATTTAACTACCAAAACAAAAAAAAACTTAATTAGAACAAACGGTGGGAATATTTTAAAAATTATTGTTAATTTTAACTGAATAAAAGAAAAAAGACTTTATTTCAAAATATTCACAATAACGGTTAATCTATTAAGGGAGTGATTTATAGACTTCAATAATAAAGCGACTTTAAATTTAAGGATTCATTTAGTTTTAGTATTTTAGTTGTTTGTTATTTTCTATATCCCAGTTTCCATCCTTTTTCAAATTTAACGTGTAAATCTTATTCTTTTAAAATTATCATAATTGAATTCATTTTTTATTTATTTTACTCCATAATAAACATTTAAAGCCAATTTTAGATTTCGAACAAATGTATATTTTGTGATCACCAATTATTACCTTTTTTGAATATTTAATATTAAAAAAGTTTATGTATTTTTTTTTTTCAAAATTTAGGAAATTATGGATAATTTATGTTTTGGTAAAAAAGAATTAGTCATCCCAGATAATTCTCTTTTTTACAAAAAATCATGTTATGACCAATTTAAATTTTGGCACAAATAACATTTTTTGTTTCATCTGAGAAATTTCTGACCACAATTTAGAGTCCATTTTTTAAAATTTCAGTAATCACAAATTATTGACATTTTCTTATTACTGGTTAATATTGAAAAAATTTATCAAAAAATTTCAAATGTTTACCAAATGATGACCAATTTTGGCGAAAATAGTGATTTTCTGTTTAAGACAGTAGTGATCACAGATTGTCCTTTTTTTCTTAAAAAAACAATGTTACGCATGTTATTTCAAACCGAAATCTTGGGACAAATATTATTTTTTGTTTCATATGAAAAATTTTAGATCACAGATTATCTTCCATTTTTAGAAAATTTAAGTAAAGACAAAGAAATTGTTTAACGCATTTTCTCTAATATTCAGCAAATTATTGTCAACATATAAATCCACTCTTTAAGACAACAGTGATCACATATTATCCTTCTTTTCACAAGAAACTTAAGTGTTTTTTGGCTAATATCATCCTTTTCTGCTAGAAAGTGAGTAGTAAAAATATTATGTCCAATTTGGGACAAATATAACTTTATAGTTCAAATAAAAAAGATTATCGTTTTTATTCTTAAAAAATAAATTTTTAATTGAATTTATGTTTATTTTAAGTTTCGGGTCAAAAATATAAATTTTAGTAGGAAAAATTTGTGATCACTGATTATATTCCTTAAAAAAAACTTGAAAACTTGTAGTTTTTTCATGCAAATTTATATTTTTGATTCAAAAGTTCTGTTTTTGGATATAAAAATTTTTGATCACGTATTAAAATAATTTTCCTAAAAAACTTAAAATTCAACAAATTATTACTTTTTACAAATAAAATCTATGTCTGACATGAAAAATTTGGAATCACAGATTAGCGTCTTTTTTAGAAAAGTCATTATTTCAGATTATCGTCCAATTCTTTAAAGAAAATTAGCAAATTATAATCAATTTGAGTTTATTATGGAGTAAAAATATTCAATATAAATTTTTAATATTCAGAATAGAATTATTTTAATCTTTTTTTCAAACTTGACGGTTAAATTTTATTTTGAATTTATTTTATTTTGAATTTTAAAATTATGTTTCAATAATTTAACTCATTTTCATTTAACAGTAACTTAATCATAAAAAAATAATTATTTAATTTAAAGCTTTAATTATTGATTATTAATTATTATAGTTATTTTCTTAGTTTTGTTCACTTTTTTTGAGTTATTTTATAGGAGGGATATGTGTTTTTTTAACAAATGACATTAATTTCTTTTTATATATATTTTATTTCCATTTCTTATTAATTTTTATGGTTTGTAATAACATTTAGTGATTTTAGTTTTTTTTTGGATTTTTTTTTCTATTATTTTTAAAAATTCACTTTATATTTTTTATTTGCCTTAAATTAACAATAGTTTGTTGGGTAGACAACAATAGTCAGTAAATAATGAGAAAAAAGTTAATTAAGTTTTATTGATTTAAAGTTATTTCCCCATTTAAATTATAAAGATACCGAACTTTTTTAATTAAATTTTTAAATATTGTGAAAAGTAAAGATTTTTCCCCCGTAACAGAGAATTTTAGGAATTGTGGAAAAAATTATAAAAAAGTTTTGTAATTTGTTTTTGAAATTGTGAAATAGTTGTAATAACTGTTAATTAGTTATTATTTAATTTAATTTCTTTGAATTGAAATTACTTTTGCATTTTTAATGAGAAACTAAGAATAAATTTATTTTGTCACTAAAAATGGGCAAAATTCAATTATCAAATATTTATTTTGTTTCTTCATTTAAGCATTTTGACATATTTTACTAAAAATATCAGATATTAGCATATTTTTGCTTATAAATGCATATTTTGGCATATTTCTTAAAATAAAGGGTAGATTCGAAGACATGAAGGATAAACATTTTAAAAGCTGTTTTATAATAATATTCAAAAGAATATTATTATAAAACAGCTTTTAAAATGTTTATTCTTCATGTCTTCGAATATGTTCTTTTGACCGAAAATCGAATAGTCAAATTCTCAAAAAAAGTAATTTCATTTTAATTTTGTTCCAAAAACCTAAATTAAGAAAGTAAAAACTCAGATTTTTTGAAAAATCTGGATTTCTTACTTATGAAGGGAAATAATGACGAAAATTCAAAACTTCAGTTCTCAATATAACCTTGTTTGTCTTTTTACTATGCAATTGTTGTCAAAAACCGATCTTTGGCTATAATTTTTGTTGTTATTGCATTAATCTCATTTTTAATAATTAAGAAATAGTTCACATTTATTGCTCGACTTTTGCGTATTTAATAAAATATCACCTAAATTCGGAGGAAATTTTAAATTTGGAACATATAACACTGATAAGAGTTGAATATTCCAAAAACAATAGTTTTATATTTTTGTTGTAAACTTACTAAAATATTAAGACTTACAAACGAGAATATTGTACAGCTTTCGAAGTACAGCTGTACTTTTCAAAGCGTTTTTATTATAACTTTTAATAGTCCTTTAAGGCCAATTAATCTTTATAAGCATCAACACATAGTTTTGGCAAATTTAAACATTTTTATAAGCGATAAGATCACAAAAATCTTGGAATAAAATTGGCAGATCGTATATTATATATGAGAAACTCCTGCTTGTAAATGAATTTTTCTACCCTTTTGAGGATTTATTTTAATTAAAAGAAGAAAGGAAAACATAATATGATAATACTGAAAAATCTGGATGGCGCTGTTTTGTTACTTTCCATTCTATAGTATATAGTGTAAACAAATTAGACTTGATTTCTAAAAAGCTAGAAATTCGATTCCGTTTGCTTTTTTAGCGATTCAAAGATTAATTTGTTTTTAATTTTCAATACACTTTAATTTTTCTGTTGATATAACTTTTTTCAAGTTGTGTGATTCAAAAAACTTGGACTTAAATTTCTCACTGCTATTTTGAAAAAAATGAGGGAGGTTATGGCATCAAAATTCCAAATTCAGTCGAGAAATTTCGTTATTTGTCTCCGTTTAGATTCTATGGTGGTTCAGTGTTGCAGGCCTGTTAAATAAAGCTTTTAGGATTATGTTTAAAGAAAAGGATATTAAGGAGAATATCTTAAAAGGCAATTTTTCCATTTTTCAAAATTTAGTAGGGAGTGAGATCGAAAAATTCTTAACACACATTTTTTGAAAATCAAGACTTTTATTATGTTTAATGTAAAACAAATGAATCTGATTAAAATGAGTGACCAGACAAAAGTGCGTACTAAAATTATTAAATATTTTCAACGAAACCAAACTTGGTTCTGTAAAAACATTCAAAGATCTGCAAAACTTCTCGGTTGATGGTAAATCTGGTTCAGGTAGAGAGGGGAATGATCCACATAATGTTTTTGAAGCCAATAAATAGAAAGCCTTTCCAAAAGAGCTACCAATACATCCGGTAGGAAAGCAAATAGTCCGAGTACTGAACTTCTGAGTACGAAAAGTTTAAGTCAATGCCGGTTGAAAAACCTGGTAAAAATTTAGATGCCAGAAATAGATAATGGAAATTGAAGTCAAGTTTTATGCAAAAGATATTCTTGCTGCATATGGTATGTTCTGACAGATTTTTTGCAACTTGGTGGTCAAAAATCTTGAAGAAATCTTTTTGACCCAATAACAGTCAAAATTTCCCTAAAAGTTCTTGGTATTATAGCACGAAGTATGCAGTTGAGGTAAAAGGGGGCCAATTATATATTATTGAAGGTCAGAAAAAGGTGTTCAAAAGTGTGGTAAATTTTAAGCAGAGATAGTCAACCTGTTCGAGCAAAATGGCGGAAAGCATTGTAAAATGGTTAAATGTAATATTAATTTTAAAGAAATAAAAACAATTAAAACTGTAAGTTTTTTGAGCCCGTTATTTATTAACATATATGTATTTTGGGAATCATACATTTATATTAAATGATCACACTCCTTAGCAACATAATTTTTGAAAAATGTCGCTTATGAAAGATTTTTTTGTTGTATCTGGATTCTTGTAATTTAAATTGGGGTATTTGGAGTTTATAAAGGAAATGACTTTTGACTGTATAATTAAAACATTGATATCGGTATATATGTTTTATTCATATTATCCTTGTTCATATTTTGTCTGATATCCTTTCTTTTCTCATTACTTTACTTTTCAAATAAAATCATTCTTAAATAATCGTTTTCAATACAATACGATTTCAATTATTTATATATTTTTTTTATTAATTCATTAACTATTACAATTTCCATTAATATTCAGATTATTCAGATTTTTCCCTTCAGATATCGTTTCATTATAGTTATTTTCTTAAGATGTGAAGAGAAGTTAAAACATGTAAAGAGATCTTAAGAGATTTTGTTCGATAGGAATTAAATCCTTTTTTATTTCTAGAGTATCTGATCGATTTGTTTTCATGATAAATTTTATTTAATTTTTTTTAGAGTGGGGGAGAGGGCGGGGGTTGTTATTGTGTTAAAGTGGTGGTTTATTTTATTTAAAAGTGGGATTGATGGTTTTACATTGAAATAGTTATTGTAACAAATTATTATTAATATTTATAAATTAATTATTTTAATTAGTTTTTTTTTCTTCATCTCAATTTAGTTCATTTATTTATTTTTACATGTATTAAACACAAATTACATTTAAATTTTTTCTATAGTTTTTTTCTTTTAATTTTTAATTTCATTATTTTCACTTATTTTTGTTGCAAAACAAACAAAAATTCAGAAAAATAATTAAATTTATATTTTTTTGTTTTTTTTTTGTTAAATTTTTATCTAAAACCTAAAAAAAGAACATGTGTTTCACATTTAGTTTATTTAATTATTATTATTATTTTTCTTGTATTTAAGTTTATTTGTTTGTTATACCCTACAATTCCTGGCTCTTTATGTAATTTTTGTTGTTGTTTGTTGTTGTATTTTGTTTATGACGACGATCTGTGATGATGTAATAAATGATGATGGTGATGATGTTGTTGATGTTGTTGTGTATGTGTAGATCCAGCTGATGAGGTACTTGCTCCTGCTCCTCCGCTTAAACCTCCTTGTGATGATGTGGATGAGGATGAATGAGCCGCGGTTGTTGTACCAACCGCGGGAACCACACTTCAGCGTTTCACTCCAAACAAATTTGGTATTGACTTGACCTTCTTACGGGAACAATTAATATAATCCTTATACATGTCAGAGCGTAAATAGCGGGGATATGAATCTCTTTCCATTAAGTGATAAACATGAGCGGCTGCCACATCGAAACACCAACGATTTGGACCATTAGGTGAATTAACAGCTTCTCTGGCCAGTTCCACAGATTTTGAATCTACATTAACAGCTCGAGGGGCATCTGGTGCTAAAAATTCATTCCAAACACGTTGTATAGTTTCCTTGATTTCACTTTGAGGCAAAGCTTTCATATCTTGTACCGCTTCCCAGAATCTGGAAAATATTATTGAAAACAATTTTTCTTTAATCTGAACAATTGTTCCCCTTATTTCAAACTTACAATAAATTTTCATAACTGTATTCCTTTTCCAAAAATTTGGCAAATTGCTCACGACCCATGGGATCTTTCAACAACTCGCGCATGCTGAAGGCCCAACGTTTACAGCGACGCATGGGAACCTCTTTGCTAAAATTTAAAACACGAAACCATTAAATTTCTTTAAATCTTATTTCACTTCAAGAAAATCGTACCTATTTTTTTCTGCCTCCCACATTTCGGTACTATCTGTTTGCCATGGATTGGGCAATTCCGGTGAGGTGATAAAGTAATCAAATTCATTATATTGCTCATAATAAGATACCAATCTATTTGGAAAAAATCGTCAACAAATTAATTCAATTTCCAAGATTTTTCTTCTCTAATAAACTTACGCTTCCGCTGCCTTCGATACTTTTATAGTTCTACGTTCTAGTTTCTGCTTACGTAACGTTATAATACGCGTTAATTGTTCTATAGGATTTTTTGTTACTGCTGCTCCTGCGGATCCAGTACCATGACTCGAACAGCCACGACGATATGCTTTTTTAATATCAATTTCTGTGGTATTTACACAACCCGGCATGGGGCGATGAACATCCCAGAAAGCCCGTTCCTGTGAGTCCAACACTTTGCGCTCTAGTTTGTCTCGCTTTTTGGCCACTTTACTTTGGGATTCAGCCTGAAAGAAAGAAGAAATTATTATTTACAAATCTTTAGAATTGTTGTTGAATATTAGCCCTACCTGCATAAATATAAATTCCCATTTTCTTGAAAACATTTTTTGTAATTTAGCCAAATTTTCTGCTTCATAATCGGCCAATTCTAGGCGGGTTTTATTTTGCATAGTACGTTTACATAAATATACAGCATAATCCGTGTTTTCAGGTTCCCAACAATTGGAAGGCCAAAAGTATGGAGTTTGAAATCTAGAAATATCCAAATACAAAAATAAATGGAATATCCCATATATGCTAAATTCGAGAAGCCCTAAAGTAGGCTACAGGAATTCAATAAATTTTAAAAATTCGCTCTGTTAACTTTACTATAGTTAACATACGTTTTAAATTTTTCATCTATAAGTCCATTTTTTTCCGTTACCTATAAAATGTTCCATCATTCTTCACCGTTAACTGATGATCATCTATAGGAAATATATAACCGTGTGATGCCAATAAATGGGCAAAATGCAATGCTTCTGTTACATCTTCTACATCTAGATTTTTTAATATCCATGATATCAAATCGGCACCCGTAAATACCGAAGGAACTTTTGTCATAAATCCTTTAACGGTGCGTACTGATACTCCAGTACTTTCGGCTTGCATTTTTTCTATAACTGCTTCCATCTGGAAATAAGTTGAAGGAAAAAGGAGTTTTTGTAAATATATAAAAATGATTTGAATCTTATCCAAAGGAGATGGATATAATTTTAGTAATTCAAGAAGGCTCAAAATTAAGTCATTACAAGTGGTTATAGCGCTATAAAACTGTCATCCAAGAAGAATTCATTTGAGAGAAAATTTAGGAAAATTCAGTTACAAGCTCTGTTAAGCGAATTCCAAAGAAAATGGACATAATTTTGGTTAATCTCTATCAAACTATCAAAGTTGGAATGTCTATAACGGCGTAGATGAAGAATCTTGGAGTATTATAAGGTCTCCTGAGAATCAGAAAAATGAAAGAAAAATAGTGTCAATCTGAAAACAATCCAAGCAGATCGTGAATCTGCTTATAGAAGGTTCTTGGTGGATAGAGAAATGTTGCTCATTGAACTAACAAGGGGTTGATGCGTTCCTTAACATAGAGAAGCTAGTAAAACGTAATATTCAAAGGTGAACAATACCGGAACGATCTCTGCTAAGCAGTGATTGATGCTGAAAGTCCTTCTGGAAAATCCCCCAAGATCAAGAAGAGATGGTTGAAAATGTGAACTTTACGATTGAAATAATGTGCCGTAAGTAATTTGAGGATGAATTAGTCATTACTATCGTCAGTTAACTCTCTCAAAGAGATCATAAATATAAATAGATTAGACATCTTTGTACAACAAAGCAATACCTCCTAAAGTTAATTATGCTTCCATATCCTTGGCATCCAAAATAAAGAACTGAACTTAGCAACATCAGGAATGTTTCATTTGGAAAGGATTGTAGTTTTCTTATATTGGATCTTGGCCGGAACACTATAAACCATTTTCTTGAATGTATGGGTATGACTTTCATTGCGACCAAGCTAATCTATAAAAATCTATCCTAAGAGAGGGACTTCAAATGATAGGAGCTTGTAAAAAGAGCACATATAGCGGATTAAGACCCTTTGAAAAGCAGTTTATATATCCTAAACCTTTTATATATCTAAAAAATCTGTGCCTTCGTTTATAATTGTCAAACCCTTCAGCAATTCCGCTTTCCTGAAACAATTTTCCGAACGGTCAAAAACCCTTAAGTTATATTATCTTGATTCTATCTTATCTTTGCAAACAGTAAAAAATATTTCTCGATTTAGATAAATGTAAGTTTTATGTTTCATAAGATCTTGATAGAAAGCCTTGCTCTCGAGATCCTAACACGTCCTTAAAAAGAAGAAGACTGAATTCACTTTTGAACTATAAATAAAGCGTTTTTAAAGAGTTTAAACTTAATCTCAGTTTGGAAAATCACATTTGGAACATCAAGGTCTAAGTCCATCAGCTGTTGCCTACAATCTTACAATAATAAAAATAACAATCCGAATTCCAAAATTAGTAGTTCAGTAGAAATTACTTATTTTTAAACTTGGCAAACGAAACTGTTGAGCAGAACGTAAAGGTTTTCAAGGATATAGCGAGAGGACTTGTAGAGATACGCCGAGAAGACATATAAGGCAAACTGAAGGAGAATTTTAAAAGAATTGTATTTTCCATTCACAGAATTATAGGCTGGTAAGAGCCCAACTTTCAACTGAACCCATTTAAAGGAAATTCCAGTCAAATTAATAAATGAAGTGCAGAAGCTGTGAACACCGCAATCAAATCTTCTGCCAATGAAAGTGCAAGAATGTAAGTGATTAAAAGAGCTTTCTTCTTATACCAAAGTGGTAAGAAGGCAATACAGGAAGATCTATGCCCTTAATAATTGATCCCGCACATCTCACCCTCCAGTTTCGGTATTTTTTTCATGGTTTCCAACTGAAGATCTGGTAAACAAGAAATTACACGAACGTCTTGGATACTTAAAGATTGATTACTAGAACTCTTGTCTACGAAATCTGTTGGATGCTCTACATTTTAAAGGAGCGAGAGAGGGGTGGTTCACTTACCTTTTTATAAACCAAAATATTTGGGGCATCTTCATTTTTCTTATTATGATTCGAAGATGATTGTTGCACCTGTACATTATGTTGGGTATGTGTATAATTGTTTTTCTGATGACTACCGCCAGCAGCGGCATATGATGATGACGCCGAAGCTTGATTAGATGATGAAGCGGCAGCAGATTGTTGTTGTTGTTGATTTGTTTTATTCATTTGTTGCATAGAATTTGGTAAAAGATTTTGATTAATAGAATTTGAATTACTTGATGGTTTTGCATTATTATTGGTGGTAGCGCTTGTAATGGTGGAAGTGGGTGGACATGATGGGCCACTAATATTGGTGGTTGTCTTGGTAGTATTTTGTACTGCATTTGTTTCCACTTTAGAGGATTTCTCTGGAGAGGATTTTATTGCAATTTCCGATTTTTTACATGTTTCTAAAATTTTTGAAGGGCTGCTGTTGCTGCTTCTACTATTAGTGCCGCTAACGGTGGTGGTGGTAGTGTTAGTGGTAGTTTCTTTATTATCTTCTTTTAAAGCTTCTGGTAGTTGTTTATCTTCCTCTTTTTGTGGGCTTTTAGTTGGTGGTTGTGTTTCAGTTGTTGGACTTGTTTTTGAACTGTTGACATCTATAGTTTCTGGTTCAGTTTCCGATTCTGTTATAGTTATTTGAGGATTTAATTTCTTAGTATTTATATCGGCGGTTGTGTTTGGAGATTTAGGTGGTTCCTCATTACATAACGTTGTGGGTATTTCCTTTTTACTATTGGCTGCTATGAATTCATCTACCTTCACCTGGGAATTTGTAACTCCCTCAATAGGATCCTCATTACAGCCATTATTTATTTGTATGGTTGCATTTATTTCTGTTAGGGAACCATTTGTTGTTGTTGTTGTGGATGAGTTTGTATTTGTTGCTGCAGATGAATTTAAATTTGTTATCGATGGCATTTTTTGCGACATTGTTGTTGCGATGGTCGTTTGTGTTGTATCCACTTCTGTAGACATTGTTACCATTTTTTTACTATTTATTTTGTTATTTACTCTGTTTATTCTCTCGATTTTCACCGTGACGTTGTTACCAATTTCGTTATCGTTTCGCTTCCTTTTTCTATTATGATTTTTTCTTTTTTTTTTTTCGTTTCTATTTTATTGAATATCGATTGATGATTTTAAAATAGATGCGGCAATTCGGCTGTTGAACTGTTGTAAGTTCCCATACACATACACTCTTACAAACACACTCAAATACCCTTATAAATAATAATTTTTTTTAAGACGAATTTATGAATTTTCCTCTTTTCGTTTCAAAATTTGATTTTATTTTATTTCCTCAATTAAATTTTGTTTCCCTGGGCGGTATTGATTGGTTTTCTTGTCTTTCAATTAACATTATTATTAATTTATTATAAATTAGTTATAAACAAAATCTATTTAATTTTATTAAAAGGACTTTGTAGTACGTAGGTGAGTGTAAGTGAGTGTATCTGTGTGTGTGTGTGTGTCATTTAATTGGCTTATTAACCAAAAATTGTTGGTTCAATTAACAACCAACATATTTGAGTCATAATTTTACTAGTTTTTTTCTTCTCCTTCTTAATTTGTAACGCGTTATTTTACATTCTTTTCTTTGGGGTTTTTCCCATTTGAAGGGAAAAAATTACACACCTTTTTTCCCGTTTTAAAGTTCACTTTCGTTTACCGTCATAAATTTTTTATAGGAAACTTTTTTCTTTTTTATTTTTTTTTTTTTTTCTATTTAAAATTTTTTCACTCCATTTTTTTCTCAAATTTTCTTGGTAAAATATTTTTTGAAATTTCTTAAATTTTATTTATTTAAATTTTAAAAAATTTATTTATTTAAATATTATTTTTTCGAAATTTCTTTCACTTTTGTTGCAGTTGAATTGTAGGAAAAATTTTTGCAAAAAATCATTTTTTTCCTTTCAGCAGCGTTTACACACACTTGTGTATTTTCAATTGATTTTGCTTATATTTTATGCTCTCTCTCAAAGGACTTTTGTATTGAGTGTGTCTGATATTTAGTAGTGGTATGTGGTAGTTACTGTTGTTGTTATTATTGTTGTTGTTGTATTATTTATATCCTTATTTGTTCTTCTTTGAAGAGCAATAGAATTTGGGGGATGATTTAAGGGGTACAATTTTTATTTCAGTATTAGAATTTGGAATACCGAAAATTTAGTACTATTAAGGACTTTTTAGTATTCCATAAACCAAACACAATGGTTTTAAAACAACAATTTATCATATTGTTTTTTAGTTAGTTTGATAAAATTACTGAAAGAATCTTATAGGTATTTAAATCCGTTATTAAGTTATATTAATCTGAATTTCGAAATTAAACATTTTTAATTTCTAAATTCAGATTAGCCACTCTCCTTCGCATTTTTAAGCGTAGGAAGATGGTTTGTTGTGTGACTCCTGTCGATAGTCTTATTTGCGTTTAACATATGATTCCAATATCCGATCTTCAAATTTTTTAGATCTTCTAGATCCCTTTCTTGCTTCACAACATTTTTTTAAGTTGATGAATATTCATCGCAAGCTTCTACCAGGCTTCTTTATATAACATCGTTCTTAGGCAGCTAATTTAACATTATTATTATGGAAAATCAGTGTTTTAATACTTTACTCTGTTTCGTATAATCAATTTTAATAACCCTCCAAAATACCACATTTATTATAGATTGTTCAAACCACTGTGCTACAATATTGGACCAACTTTTTAACATTTGGTCAAGATTTAAAAAGGATCAATTTAAATATGTTTCATACTTCTTTTCACTCATTTTGATTAACTTCTAAACAAGTTATCAGGTTCTCCATTAAAGCTATTAAAAAACCTGTTAAAAAATTTTCTATCTGGATCTCTGGATTTCGATTTTTAAATTGCTGTGATAAAGTTAAAGTTCGTTTTGCCAAAAAAATTTTACCCTCCTTCTGGTCTTATCTTTCCTTTATTTTATCTAGTAAAACAATTCCTTGAGAAAGTTGTTGGGATCAAATTTAAAAACTACCGCTGTTATAGTTCATTCAATCATCAATATTTTCTTTGTATGGGTGATAACCCTCCCCTGGTCCTATCCGTCCCTTCTTTTGTCCAGTAAAACAGTTCCTTGAAATAGTTGTTGGAACCAAATTTGAGAACTCTTGCTGTTATAGTTCTTTAGATTTTCGATAATTAATATTTGCTTTGTATGGGGATACATCTCTCCCTGGTCCTATCGGAATTTTTTATAGCATATTTCATCAAATTTGGCCCAGCCGTTAGAGAGTCTATACGTTACATACACACATTCTATTTTATATATATAAATAGTATTCAAGGTCAAGAAAATCGTTCCAGTAACAAATAATTTAGAGGCCAACATCTGGCATCAGCTCTTAATTTAAACAAATATTTCTTAGAACAATTTCAATTAAATAAATTCGAAAGTTTTAATAAAATTTAAATAAAAAAATTTTTACAAAATTTTAGTCCTTAAAAAATGTCCCTCAAATTAAGTACTTTTTTTAGCAAATTTTGTTTTCTCTCTCTTTTGAAACACATAATGTCATCGTTTTCTCATTTGTTTCAATTTGTTGTCCTGTTCACCTAAAAAAAATTTAAAGAAAATTCAACAATTCGTTCCATACATATGTTTGTTTCTATGTGTAATGACGTTTAATATTTATGCAAGTGAATGTGTGTGTATTAGTATGTGTGTGTAAACATTTTGCTCTTTATATATATAATATTTATTTTTTTCTGTTCATCGAGTGGTATCCTTTTGTTGTAACAAATATAAATCGATTTTTATTTCTTATATTATTTCCTTAATTTATACTCATTTTTATTATGTCTCCCTAAATACCGTTATATACATATAGAGTAGAAGAGATAGAGAGAGAGATAGAAAAAGGGAGAGAGTATGAGTTGTATTTGTTGCCAACATAACAAAACTGTCAAATATCTTTATGGCAGCTGCGCTTTAAGGATTTTGTTTTTAAATTATAGGGTTGTCATGTTGTTGTAAAAATTAAAAGTTAAAATGTCATTTTCTTTTGAAAAAACAGTTATTTTAAGGGTTAAATTCAATGACTTTAAAATTTTCGAAAAAAAAAAACATTAATTTATAATAATTGAAAGTTAATTAGAGATTTCTAATTTTACAAACTAAAACTGTTATAATTCCGTTTTTTACTTTTATTATTAATATAACAGTTAATTTCATTTGAAACTTAACAGTTTATTATGAAATCGACAAAAAGTGTAGCATACTTTTAGTCTAATAAATAATAAACTGTTCCGATCATGTATTTCAGATTTTCTTTCTAATATTATACATTATCTGGATTTTAATAACATACCCTTGGATTTAATGTCTGGAAATAATGCAGGGTAACTTTTACAACGGCAAATTAAAAAATATCTCCAATTTGGTTTGTGTTAATAACAAAAAGTTTATCATAGCTAGAACTGCCCAATCGAAGAAACATTTGAAATAATACCAATATGATTTTAAATGGTATTATTTATAATTATAATTATAATTATAATTATAATTATAATTATAATTATCCAAAGTTCAATGTAGGTTCCCATAGCAGAGTGTGATTTTTTTGAAAATAAATCTCCGAGACCACGAATATAACCATTAATGTGACCATTTTCACTGGTACTCCCCTTGCCCGGGAAGAAGCTAGAAACTTATGCTTTTGCAAAAGAAACACTCCAAAAATACCATAAAAATAACTGTTTGAAATTTTACTGAAATACAGCTGCGGTCAAAATAATAACACCAAATACCTATGTCTTTTTAAATAAGTTATAAAAGCCATTTGGATAATAAATTGTTCTGTCCAAATAATAGCACCACCCAGTTTCAACAATAACAAATTTACCGAATTGAGCGTACTATTTATTCTTAGCATTTTATAGTATATAATTTCCAAGTAATAACAGCCGAACATCGTCTTCTCAATGAATTTACTACATTCTGGCACCTTTCCAGGATAATAGAGTTCCATGACTGCTTTATATAGGTTCAAAGGTCGCTATTATTGGTCGGTTTAATTAACGTTTGCTTACAAATTATCGATTTTATTTACATCGGAAGACTGGTCATGTCATTCATTACAGTGACTTCGTTTAATATTTTCACATATTCTAACACATCCACAAAAGTTTTAATATGGTGAATGGGTCCATCACCATAGTACGAAAAGCTTCATACCATAACACTAGAACGGATGTGTTTGAAAGTTTTTGTCGTAAATTTTTGATAATATTTCTTGCTAGAGATCCTCCTGCTTAATAAAAATAATTTATATTCATCAGTCTACAGAAAGTAACCTCCCCTTTTTTTAAATATGCCACTCCAAGTATGTAAGTTTAAGTAAACTTTAATCTATTTGAACAATTAAGAGGGGAACTATTCATAGTAAATGGGCTTTCAAATTTTATTCCATAAACCTTTTGATACTGTTTCAGTACTTATTGACAGATTTAATATTTTTTTTAATCCCCGCAGCTGAGATAAATTTCGCCTTCCTTATTTGACGTAATATACGATAAACCATTAAAGGTGTCATAACAGTTTTTCGTCCACAACTCCCAACTTTTAATTTGTATGTTATGGTATATTTAATCCTTTATTTTTATATTTAATAATATTTTTTGTTTTGGTATAAGTTTGTTTATCAGAACGATGCTTTTTCATGAGTTTTCGCTTTTCTGAAGTACTAATTTTAATATCACGTTTCTTGAAAACTGTTTTAATAATAAATTACTGTAGAAACGATATACTCTTTTACACTAAATGTTATGACAATTATTTGGATCGTTTTTGTTTTTTTCTAAGTATAATTGAAAAGGTGCTATTATTTTGAGAGTTCCCATTCAGATATTTTGTCTTTATAATCAACTTTCTTAGAATACTTGTGCTAATTTCAAATAAATATATTCATTTTCTCAGAGAATTCACCTTGAATAACGGGATTACAAAAGAAAAATATGAATATTTCTATGGAAAGGGCCGAGTCTCAGTTTATTAAAAAAAATTATTTTATTTTATTTATTTGGTATCTCGGAAAAAGGTAATTAGTTGAAAAATAATTCCTATCCACTCCTATATCGGAAGAAGTATAAGTGCATAGTCCAGAGGAAAATATTTATTACTTAAATTAAAAGGTGTTACCTTTAAGGTGTAAAATTTTGACGATTTCAGAAAAACGAAGTGAGTAACTCTGAAGATTCACTTTCCGACCTCAGGACCCACTACTCCAAATCTTAATGAAAATTCTTTTCAGTTAAAGTTGTGGTGTTTTCGAGTTGATTAAGAGGAGTGTAGTTGATTTTTTTCAAAATAATTTACTTAGATTGAGATTTCGGATATTTCCGCATGGAAAAATTGAATATTTTTTAATGATTGATGGACATGGACAGATTTATTTACATCATATTTAAATTTAAAATATCGTTATTTATTTATCAACCAAAAAAAAAAAAAAAAATAAAGATACACATTTTAATCGAAAAAAGGAGTTTTATTTTTTATCTTCGCAAGTGAAGATTAAAAATTAAGATCATTTGAAAAAGGGATTTTGCTCCAATTTTTTCCATAGTCAGAAAAGAAGTTTTTATTCTGGTCGTAGTTCAAACCAAAATACCTAAAAATTAAGGTATGTTTCTTATATTCTTATGAAAATTTAAAAATAAATCATCCATAAATATTGTCATTTATACTTTATTCGAAATTTATATTGAGTTTTACAATTACTACTGTATAACATTTTTTTTGGAATAATTTATTAAATTTTTAATTTGCTATAAACTAAATGAAATTATTTATTTAAAATTATTTGTTGAAATTAGTTTAATTTCCGCTAAAACTAAATAGTTTACAGTTACATGAGTATGAAGAAGAACATATAACTTAAATTAAATTATTTTTAAAATATGAATTTTTTAATACTTAAAATTAACTTAAAAATTATGGCTTTTAAGAAAAATGAAGAAGAATATAAGGAATACAATTATAACAGTTTACAGAAATATAATATAACAGTTTAAACGGAAACGATTTAAATTTTTAAAATAATTATATTAACACTTTTTATAAAGTATAAAATAACTGTTATAAATTCTAGAGAAATTTCAAGATTTTTATTTTAAAAATATTAATGGTTAAAAGAAAAAACTGTTATAAAATTTAAGAGAATAAAAAAAAAATTATTTTATTTCATTTTAAAAACTATTTACAATTATATTTTTAATTAATATGATTAAAGTTTTACTTTGACCAGTTAAAATTTTTGTTATTTAATAAATTTTTTAAAATATAATAGTTTGCCTTTTTTACAAGAAAAAAACTTCAATTGGTCAATATATAATATAAAGAAAAATTATTATTTTAAAATAATAAATATAAAAAATTAAGATTTTATTTACATAAAAATAAGAGGAAATTTATAAATATAAGAGTTTCAAAATTTATCAGTATAAGAGTTTTTAAATTTATAAATATAAGAGTTTTTAATTTTTTTAAGTATAAAAGTTTCCGTTAAATATAAATTCGTTTTATTACAAATCAAATTTTTTAATTTTTTATATTGAGATTCATTTTTTTACATTTCTCGATCGCGGAAATATGCCAATAATTTTAGAATTCTTTTCTTTTTAATTTTAAGTACTAAATTAATAACTAAATTATGTGTTAAGTAAATATTTATTGCACAGCTTTACGATTTTTGTTTAAATATACAAAAGTGTAATTTTTATAAAGTGTTATAAAGTTAAAAGAATATTACAAAAAGTTAAGAAAAGTATAAGTTTCATAAACAAATGTTTAGATTACAAATCAGGATGACTTCGAAGTCTGAAGGACCATTCAAATTGAATTTTCATTTTTGCAAAAGTTTTAATGAAATAATAACAGTTTTTATAACAGTTACAATTGAACTTTTTACAATGTTGGCTGAAAAATGCTTTAAATATATTCTTTTTATATATTTTTTGTCAAATATAACAGTTTCCCGGTATTCACAATATATAAAAATAATGAAGAAGTACTTTTTACTATTTTTTAACAGTATTAACAGTTTGTCTTACTGTATTTTTACTATTTTTTGGCAGTATAACAGTTTGTATAACAAAAAAATTAAAAAATACGGAATTCCTTTACATTTCCTTTGTTTTTTAATTTTATTATTATTCTGATTTTTTAGTTTTTATGACAGTATAACAGTTTAAATTTTTTTCACAAAGGATTTCATATCCAAGAAATTTCTCTTATATAAATAGAAGATTTTTTTGTTTTTTATAATTATAACAGTTTATATAACACTTTGTACTTAATTAATGTGTTCATTAATTCAATAATTGAATGTAATAAATTGTGAAATTGTATAATTCTTTGAATTTTAATAAAGTTTTACATCTGTATAAAAATATAAAAATGTAAAACTTTTTTCTTTTGTACTTGAGTAAATTTAGAGCATAATTTTAACTATTTTTATTGAGTATAACAGTTATAAATAATTTAAATTTATAATTAATTTTAATTTTCTTTTGTAAAGCAGTTTTATGAGAATTTCATTTCGTTTTTACGTAATAAGATACCATGAAAATGTAAAATATTTAGTTATACATTGTTAGCAATAATTTGCAAAATTATAACAGTTAATAACAGAGTAATTTATATTTATGACTTTGTGAATCTACTTTTATAAACAAATAAAGAATTTTTTATCACAGCAAGTTATAATTACAACTGTATTTTTTTTAATGTTATAACAGTTTTTAACAGTTCACAAAATTTTATTATTCTAACGTGAATTTCTCTATGTGTTAAGTCCATAATACTGCTGCTAATTTAAAATTCCTTTAATCAATAGTTTTGAAAAGTTTTCTTTCCCAAATATAATATCTTGTATAACACTTTTGTTGTTTATGAAACCCGACTTTCTCCATCCTTTTTTAAAACACACTTTTTCTTAACTTATTTGTTATTATAAAACGAAATATTATTATTGGTATAACACTTTATATAACAGTTTTCTACTATAAAAACCTAATTTTTCTTATTTACCATTATTGTTATTGGAATGTTGCTGTTGCTGCTGCTGTTGATAACGATTATTGTTGTTATTGTTGTTATTATTGTTGTTACTAAAATTATTGGCACGTCGATATTTCGGTGTGAAATAAAAAACATCCGCTTCACCGCCCACTGGTTGAGGTGGGGGCGGTGGTGGTAACCGATAATTATTATTGCGGAAAAATTGTTGTTGAGGATTACGTATCACCTGAGGATGTGATATCCATTCACTATCGGGGTTAATGGGTGGCAACGGTTGTCTATAATTCACCAGTTCATCATTGATGAGGGAATAGGGTGGCGGTTGCTGTTGTTGTTGTTGCTGCTGTTGGGGTGCGATTTGTTGTTGCTGAAATTGTCTACTGGGTATTCTTTGATTGAATTGTGGTCGCGCATAATATTGTGATTGATGTGAAATGGGTGGTGGCGGTTGTTGCGGTTGCTGCAATTGCTGCTGCGGTTGTTGTTGAAACACTAATCTTTGAGGTTGTTGTTGTTGCTGTTGAAAAGGGAAATTATTGATGGAAGGACCCACCAAATAGGGATCAATAAATTCAGCATCTGGATTAATCGGAGGTCGATTGGGTAACTCGTTGACTAAAGTATCATTATGTAAACTCCAGATTTGTTGGGGCTGCTGCTGAGGATGCTGAGGCTGTGGTTGCTGTTGTGGTCTATAATTGATAATTTTGCGTGAGGGAATATTTTGAAAAGGTTCCTCGTAGAAGCGATTATTTTGACGTCCTGGTTGATAATAATAACCTGGAAATTCTCGATTGCGTGTCGCCAACAATGGTAAAGGTTGTTGTATAGGTTCCTGATAACGTTCTCTTTGAGGTGGACTTTCCGCTTGAACATATTCACTAAATTCTTGTTTATTTACCTGGACACCCCAAGCGTTTTGTCTTTGAGGGGTGCTGATAAACGATTGTTGTTGTTGTTGTGGTTGTTGCAAATATTTAGCACCTATTCGCAGTTTCTTGGGTCGTCCTTGTGGTACTGGTAATAAAGTTGTAGTGGGATATTTAGGTGCCTCTGCAAAATCTTCTCTTCCCTGGGGCTGCACATCATCCGCCCCTAATTTATCCACCGGCAAAGCTCTAAAAGCATTTTCATCATTAACTGCTGGACTATAAGTAACCATAGGTTTAAAAGGTTCTCCATCATATTCCATTGGCGGTTGGAATTGTTGTATAGGTTCTGCACCAGTTTCCGTTTTAGAAGCATCATAATTATAATCAAATACTGGCTTAGCCTTGGGAGTCCTGGGTATATTATTATCCCGTAATTCCTGATTTTGATAATATCGTAAAGTTTCCCTTATAGCATTAACTTCCTGCTCGAAGTTTTGTAAAGGTCTTTGTTTAAATATGGGTCTTGGTTTATAACGGATTTCAGGTTTAGGTGTTATAACCACAACACTATCATCCACATAACGATGATTGGGAGCTACTGGTTGTAAATAATTACGATGATGTACCTGAGATTTATAAGGTCTCTTACTGGTGGCATATAGTTTAATGGGTTTAGCAACGGATAGGGGTTTGGATGTGGTTGAAATGTAATCATCGATAACATTGGCTCCTCCCGGTTGACGTTTGGCATCAAAGTATTCATAGTAAATGGGATTGGCTTTGGAAAGAGTTTCAACAGCGGGTTCTGGAGTTGTGGGAACAAAGGATACAACATTAGGTCTAACGCTAGGTCCCACATTGACAGAATATATAGGTATGGGTACAGCAACGGGCACTGGTACTGGTTCAATGTTTCTCTCTGGTAATGGTGAGGGAGGAGAAGGTGTGGCTGAGGGAGTAATAGAAAATCTGGGTAGTTGTGTCGGAGTATAAACTGGTCTTGGTGCTGGGGTAACAATATTAATTATCTTGGGAGTATATTCGGATATCTTAGTAACTACTTGTCTATAAGGCGGTTCCGTAGTTGTTGTCGTGGTTGTAGTAGTTGTGGGCGTTGCGGTTGTCGTGCTGTAAACTCTATATCTTACAGGAGGAGATTGTGTACTGGAATACCAAGGTCTTCTCTCCTTCTCTGATTTCTCCAATTTTGTAAACTGTTCCGGAGGTGGTGGAACTACTATACCCGGCACCAAAGGTCCTGGTGGCACGCGATTTGTATAATTACTTTTATACACAAAGGAATAAGCTGGTGGATAATACAAAGAAGGATCGTCTTCATCAAAATCTTCGGTGCCATTGATATTATCTAAAGAACCATTGCGACCATATAGGAATGGTCCTAGCACAGGGAAATTTACTGGTCTATTATCTCCACCACTATTATCACTTAATGATGATGGATTCGCAAGCGTTTGGTTGTTATAGAGCCAAGGTAACGCGGCCGGCGGGTAGTTGTAACCCGGCTGGTCCTCTTTAACATTTTTAGCCTTTCCCGGCCGGGTAATAAGATTTTTCTCGTCGTCACTGTCACCAACGGTCGGGTTGTTGGCTTGTGAGCCGATGGTATAAACTGGTAACGATTCGTTAGAGAGCGGATAGACGACCGTGAGTTTATTATTTCCGATAAGCTGTACGGGGCCGTTTTCTTCGAGCTGGACAGGAAAGGGTGGCGGAACTTTGGGATTACTGGGTATTTTAATTTGCCTACCAGCGGCATTATAATCATCTATAGCAGGCCAAGGTTCCTCGGGATTATCTTCATTCAAACTACCACCCTTTATGACCAACAAATGATCTTCGGCCAACCATATATCCTCCTCATTAAGACCACCAAAATTGCGTTCATTATCTTCTGGCACCTCCTTATTTGGTAAATAACTTAATACTCCTGGCCTCTTGGGGGTTCGTCTGAATAATTCCTTTTCAATCAAACCATATTTACCATCTCTTACTTGATCGGCCAGTGTCTTTTTAGAATCTTCTTTAGTTTTCTTTGCTTTTAAATTATTTTCCTTTCCCGATCCTGCACTTAATCTTAAAATACCATTATCCCAGTTATCGAAATCTCCGGGTTCATCTAAAAGAGCCTCATCATCGTCGTGATAGTCTATGTCATGATTAGAGTCTACCAAAGATTCTGCAGTATTAGCAGATGATGTTTTTGTAGTCGTTGTCGCTTTGGTAGAGGGCGTAGTGGTTCCGATTCTAATGTTGGCATTTAATTGTGCATTTCTGTAGCTACTGCTCAACACTGCAGGTCTTCGTGGCCCATAATTGAATGAGGAGGTTTTGGTAGCTGCAGTTGAATTTGTGGTCGTACTATTGGTAGTTACCGCCGATATCTGATATGTAGAACGTCCTTGAGCGTTTTGTATATGACCAGCAACTAGACGATGAATCATGCGAGGTCTGTAAAAAGTTATCGGGGTCATTAAAAAATTCTAGATATCGAGAATAAATACAATAATTTTTATATATATAAAAAGAGGAAAATTTTCCATCAATCGGATAATTACGGAAAAATGTTCGATAAATTCGAATTTTTAGAAAATGTTTTATTTAAAGAAAATTTTCGATAAATCCGATCTTTAAAGAAAATTTTCGATAAATCCGATCTTTAGAGAAAATTTTCGATAAATTCGATCTTTGGAGAATATTTTCGATAAATTCGATCTTTGGAGAATATTTTCGATAAATCCGATCATTAGAGAAAATTTTCGATAAATCCGATCTTTAGAGAAAATTTTCGATAAATCCGATCTTTAGAGAAAATTTTCGATAAATCCGATCTTTAGAGAAAATTTTCGATAAATCCGATCTTTAAAGAAAATTTTCGATAAATTCGATCTTTGGAGAATATTTTCGATAAATCCGATCATTAGAGAAAATTTTCGATAAATCCGATCTTTAGAAAAAATTTTCGATAAATCCGATCTTTAGAGAAAATTTTCTTTACACTTCATTATTTTTCGTATAATTATCGTTATTTAAGGAATTTATTTTAAATGTTTTAATTTACAAAAAGTCATAAAAATTCCATTTTAATCTTTTAAATCTCAAAAGTGTGTCTTCCATATTTATAGTTTTCCATTTAGATTTTTTAAATTGGTTTCAATTTATCGATTTATATCGAGTTGCATCTAATCTTCTATCAATATTGAATTGAATTCTAGTTGTTTTTGTTGTTTTTATTGTACAACACCATTAACGTGTCGCTCCTATCAAATAGAGATCTATGAAATATCTACTTTTGAAAGGAATTTCTATGCCAGACAAATTTATGGCCGTTAAGAACTAAAATAAACTTCAAAAGTTAGCAAAACGTAAAAAAGACTGAAATTAACAGTCGAAACAACTTATAACCCCATGACTCACAGTTTGTGTTAAACTAAAACAAATACAACAATAAATAAGAAACGATCAAGTAAAAATTTGAAAATAACGTAATAAATAAAGTCTTTTTATGCAAAAAAGCTGAATTGAAAAAAGAAACTCACGTTTTTGGTGTCTGCTGATTTTGCAGAGTTTTTGTTGTTGTTGTCTGTTTAATATTGCTGGATGTTGTAGCAGCAGTTGCCTTTGGGCCCTCAACATCATCTAACGGTAACGATGATTGTTTGGATTGACGTAAAGCATTAGAGGCATCATTGGGTGAAGAGTGTTGTGAAGAGGTTGTTCTTTGTCTTGAGGAATTACTGTTATTACCAGTACTAACATCACTATTGTCATCACTATTTAAATGTTGTTGTTTTTGTGGTTTCACTGTTGTAGTTGTTGTGGGGCTATAGGAACGTGTATATGGTCTACGTTCTAGAGTCTTATATTTACGTCGTGCAGTTGAGTCTTCATAAGGTTGGGCTCCGTTTGTTTGAAAACTTCGTTGTTGTCTTACAGACGACAATGCCAAAGATGCTGAAGACGTTGTGGCATCAATATGCCGCACAAGTCTTGTTGAATCTAATGTGGATGTTTCGCTTATGATGGCTTTTCTTCTTGAGTTGGTCATAACTGTTGTTACAGGTGGTGTCTTTGTAGTTGTTGTGGCCGCGTGCCTTGCCGAAGGCAAATGTTGTTGTCTACTACCACCGCCACCACCACCACCATCACCTCCACCACCCCCTCCTCCTTGTTCACCGTCACTACTCACACTTGCCATTTGTTGTTTCGTTGTTTTTATCGTTTTTGTTGTATGAGGCTCTGATGTTGCTACTGTGGCAGGTAAAGTATGACGTCTTAATTGTAAATGTGGTGGCGCTTTTAATGATGGTGGTATTGGTGTTGTTGTGGCCAAAATCGCTCTTCTCTTCGTTACGGAAATAATTGTTTTGGCTGCACTTGTATTTCCCAAAGACGCTGAAGATGAGCTGCTGCTGTTGTTGTTATTGCTTGTGGTAGTCAACACTGCGCCAAATAATAGCAGTAGAAGTAAAGTGTTTAACAAGTTTAAGGCCAACGACTTCATCTAAAAAAACGCAAAAAATTGCAACAAAAATTAAAGTTATTATTTGTTTTGAACAAAAAAGTAATCATAAGGAAACATCATAAATTATGTGAATTTAATTATTTATTTTTTAGTGGTTTTTGTTAGGTTGGTCCAACTATATTAAACGTTTTATACTGCTGACCATCATTTTTGTTGTTTTTTTTTTTTAATAAAATTAAATTATTTCGCTTTTAATTTATGTTATGTAATCAATTTAAAAATAGCTACTTTGTGTGATGGTAAAATTGTTAAGTATTTTCTTCTTTTCTTCTTAATGTTGCGAGAAAACATTTAATTCAGCAGAGTTTTAAAATAATTTTTCTACAAAAAGAGAAAATTATCTCTAACTCAAAGAGTTAGCGAAATTTTTATTTAAATTAAGGATTCAACGTAAATTTTCTATTAATATGAGAATTAACAAAAATTTTCTCCAAATTTCGAAAATGTTCACAATATAGAATCTTTTTATGAAAAATTTCTTTTTCCATTTATCGAACATTTTCTCCAAATATCAGACTCAATGAAAATTTTCTTTAAATATGAAATAAATATAAAATTTTAGTTGATTAAGCGAAAATCTGTTTCTCAAAATATCGGTTTTATCGAAAAATTAGTAAAATTGTTCCTCTTAATGTTGGATTTATATAAAATATTCTATCAATGTTATCGAATTTTTTTCTAAATATCAGATTTATGGAAAAATTTTCTCTAAATATCGAAAAATTTCCCTAAATATTGGATTTATAGAAATTAAATATGAGATTTATCTAAATAATAAGAGATTTAACAAAAATTTTCTCTAAACAAGAAATTTATAAAAAATTTTCTCCAAATAGCAAATTTTCCGCAAATATCAAACTTATCGAAAATTTTCTCTAAATAACCGATTTAGTGAAAATTTTCTCTAAATGATCGACTTAGTGAACATTTTCTCTAAGTGATCGCTTTAGTGAAAATTTTCTCTAAATAATCGATTTAGTGAAAATTTTTCTCTATATGATCGATAAATTTCTCTAAATATTGGATTTATCGAAACTAAAGGAGAGATTTTTCTAAACTTTTCTCTAAATAAGAGATTTTCTCTAAACAAGAAATTTATGAAAAATTTTCTCCAAATAGCAAATATCAAACTTATCGAAAGTTTTCTCTAAATATGAGATTTAAAGAAAATTCTCTAAAGAGTTTTATTGAAAGTTTTCTCTAAATTGGAGTTTTATTCGATCATTTTTACATAATAAAAGATTTGTCGAAAATTTTCTCTAAATAACAGATTTAGTGAAAATTTCCCTAAATGATCGATTTAGTGAAAAATTTCCCTAAATGATCGATTTAGTAAAAAAATTTCCCTAAATGATCGATTTAGTGAAAAATTTCCCTAAATGATCGATTTAGTGAAAAATTTCCCTAAATGATCGATTTAGTGAAAAATTTCCCTAAATAATCGATTTAGTGAAAATTTTCTCTAAATAATCGATTTAGTGAAAATTTTCTCTAAATAATCGATTTAGTGAAAATTTTCTCTAAATAATCGATTTAGTGAAAATTTTCTCTAAATAATCGATTTAGTGAAAATTTTCTCTAAATAATCGATTTAGTGAAAATTTTCTCTAAATAATCGATTTAGTGAAAATTTTCTCTAAATAATCGATTTAGTGAAAATTTTCTCTAAATAATCGATTTAGTGAAAATTTTCTCTAAATAATCGATTTAGTGAAAATTTTCTCTAAATAATCGATTTAGTGAAAATTTTCTCTAAATAATCGATTTAGTGAAAATTTTCTCTAAATAATCGATTTAGTGAAAATTTTCTCTAAATAACCGATTTAGTGAAAATTTTCTCTAAATAACCGATTTAGTGAACATTTACTCTAAATGATCGATTTAGTGAAAATTTTCTTTAAATATCCAAATTATTGAAAAAATTTTTTCATCGAAAATTTTCTTTTAACATCCGATTTATCGAAAATTTTTTCTAAATTGGAATTTTATGGAAAAAATAAATTGATTCCTTTAAATATCTGTTTTTTAGTAAAGCATCACTGATTATTATACTTTTGTATTTAATGCATCCCAGAAAAAAAGTGTTTTTGTGTATGTGTGATTTTTTGTTTTTGTGGAAATCACTAAATACGTTATTTTTATTTCATCTTCAGCAATTGTATTTATGTTGCCAACATTTTGTTGTTGTTGCTTTTGTATTATTTACTGTTTTTGGTAAATGTTAACGTGTTGCTTTGGTTTATTATTGTTGTTTATGCTTAACAACAATAAAAAATTGTTGCTGTTGGTTGGTAATTAGTTGCAACGATGAGTTGCAATGTTAAATACCTGTCGAGAGTTTATGTTTTGTGTGCAAACGAGTACGCGATTATTTATTATGTTAAAGTTTATCTGTCTGTCTGTCTGTCTGTCTGTCAGTCTGATATTTTTTTAGATTTTCTCGTTTTTTTGGGAGATTATAATTATTATAACTAAATTTGATGGGAAGCACGTGCTGTGATGATGAAGTTTCGGAGCGATTATTTTATAACTTTAGATTTATGTAAGATAAAATGGGTGATAGGGTTACACGAAGTATTTTATTAGATTTTGCAGGAAGTTTTTACAAAAAAGATTATTTTTTGCCGTAATTGAAATATTATTTGAAAATTTATTTTCGTTATAGTCATATTCTCCTTATAACGATACAAATATTTTGATGGTAATTCTAATATTATTTCTTTTAAAGGAAATTTTTCGATAAATCTTCAATTTAGAGAAAATTTTCGATAAATCTTCAATTTAGAGAAAATTTTCTATAAATCTGCAATTTAGAGAAAATTTTCGATAAATCTTCAATTTAGAGAAAATTTTCGATTAATCTTCAATTTAGAGAAAATTTCGATTAATCTTCAATTTAGAGAAGATTTCGATATATCTTCAATTTAGAGTAATTTTTTCGATAAATCTTCAATTTAGAGAAAATTTTCGATAAACCTTCAATTTAGAAAAAATTTTCGATAAATCTTCTATAAATCTTCAATTTAGAGAAAATTTTCGATAAATCTTCAATTTAGAGAAAATTTTCGATAAATCTTCAATTTAGAGAAAATTTTCGATGAATCTTCAATTTAGAGAAATTTTTCGATAAATCTTCAATTTAGAGAAAATTTTCGATAAATCTTCAATTTAGAGAAAATTTTCGATAAATCTTCAATTTAGAGAAAATTTTCGATAAATCTTCAATTTAGAGAAAATTTTCGATAAATCTTCAATTTAGAGAAAATTTTCGATAAATCTTCAATTTAGAGAAAATTTTCGATAAATCTTCAATTTAGAGAAAATTTTCGATAAATCTGCAATTTAGAGAAAATTTTCGATAAATCTGCAATTTAGAGAAAATTTTCGATAAATCTCTTAGTTAAAAAATTTCAATAAATCACCCATTCAGAACAAAATGTAGCTAAATTTGTTTTTTAGATAAAATTTCCGCTAAATCTGTTATACTTAGAACGTTTTCTTCAAAACTTTTGTTTAAAGAAAATTTTCGATAAATCTCTTATATGGATAAAATTCTACCTAAATCCTTTATTAAGTTATGCTTTTATTTGAGGAAAATTTTCGATAAATCTTCAATTTAGAGAAAATTCTCGATAAATCACCCATTCAGAGCAAAATGTAGCTAAATTTGTTCTTTAGATAAAATTTCCGCTAAATCTGTTATATTAAGAACGTTTTCTTGAAAACTATTGTTTAAAGAAATTTTTCGATAAATCTCTTATATGGATAGAATTTCCGATAAATCTCCAATTTAGAGAAAATATTCGCTAAATTTCGAATTTAGAGAAAGAAAACTCTTATAAAAAAATTCCATAAATCTCTTATTTGGATAAAATTCTACTTAAATCCTTTATTAAGTTATGTTTTTATTTGGGGAAAATTTTCGATAAATCTCCTATTTAGAGAGAAATGAAATATAAAGCAAATTGTTGATATTTTTAGTTACCGTCAAAGCTTTATTCTACAAAATAATATTAGTAATTTTGCGTTTTTGTGAAAAAAAAAATCCTAAAAATCATACAGTCGCAATCTACCAAAAAATCTTTGAGCACGATTTTAATTTAAAGTAACTGATCGCAGTCAACCACAAAAACTAGACACAAAAATATTGTTTAAAGCTAAAAGAATTGTATATTTTTATTATTTCTAAAAAGAAATACGTTCTATTGCTCTTATTGCAAAGTGGGTTTTTGTTTAAAAGTCTTTTTCGACTTTGAAGAATCGGTAACGGCAACAAAAACTGAATGACACGGCCAAAATCTCTATGGACAATAAAAAAAATCAACTGTTTGTTAGTTTAGTATAACAATTTGGACTAAACCATTATTACCATTATTTTAGTTTTTGTTTCTGCTGCTTTATGGCCGCAATTTTCATGAATTTGCTTTTTTTCTCTTTTATTTTTATGTTTTTTTTTTTTTAGAAAAAGCTTCTGGTTGTTGCTGCTGCTACTTGATTTTTGTTAGCAACAATTATTTTTGTATTCTTTTGCTTCTATTTTTTTAAGAAGTTCAAGATGCATCTGAATTTTTTGATTTTATTTATTTATTTTTTTTTTTTGCTAAAAACGTTTTTTAAGTTCTTTTATATAGAAAACGACCATAAACATAAATCATGTAGCATTTTGTTGATTTTGAGTCTTCATTCAATGTAATTTTTGTTTGGTTGCATTGAGAAGACGTTTTATAACCATAAAATTAAATTAAATGAAGTTGAAGGTTAGTAAATTTGTCAATAATAAAATATCGTTATTTTTCCTCGATACTCATATGTAAGTTTTTCTATTTTTGCTGCCACGTTCAAGTTTATGGTCAATTCATTTGATGACAATGACAAATAAATTTATATAGACAATTTTTTCGTTTTCATTCAATTGAAGATCTTTTGTTGTTGTTATTTTTGTTATTTGCAATTGAAATTGTTTGATATTTTTTATTTAAGAAGTCAATTTTAAAAAAAATATTTCAATTGTAGAGAATTTTGTATGTTAAAACCTTGAATTAACAAAAAGGTAATAAAACCATTAAAGTCTTTGTAATTAATGTTTTTATTAATTTAATGCATGAGAGTCTTTAATCATGGAAAAAGTTATACGAAGTACGAAATTTTTATAAAAATTTTCTCTAAATTTTAGTGTGTAACGCTAAGAAGGTGTCATCTCAGACACCATAATGTATATATATATATATATATATATATATATATATATATATATATATATATATATATATATATATATATATATATATATATATATATATATATATATATATATATATATATATATATATTCATACATCAAATCAAAATTTCAGTCGATTTAGCTATGTCGGTCTGTCTGTTTTTGCCACGCTCACATTCACAATAATTGATGGAGCTCAATACAAAATGCTTATAGTCCTGAGAAGGTTCCTGTTTAAAATCAGCAAAATCGGTTCAGTATATTAAAAATTTTAGGAGTGAGAGAATCAGGAGGAGAGGTACCCCCATAAAAAGCTTATTTTAATTATCTAATATCTAATGAATTATTGAAGTGAGAATATTAAGATTTCTTTCAAACCACTTTCTCAAGTAATATTTTTACTGAAAAAAAATCTAGGATCTATTAACACTCAAATATCTAAAGGACTATCTAAGTGAGAGTATTAAAAATTCATTTCGATTACTTTTACAAAGAACAGTTTTGCCGACAAAATGTAGGACGAATTATTAGTCTAATGTCTTAAGAACTATTGATGTGAGAGTAATTAGATTTCATTTTAATAACTTTCCCAGTTTTCAGGAAGAAGTGTAGTAAGAATAGTATCAGGGTAGGGGAAGCTCTCATAAAATACAAATATTAACTATCGATTTTCTGTAGAACTTTTACAGCGAGAGTTTAAGAGTTTAGCCCCAAATTTAGTTCCAATCCATTTTAGATAAGGTCAGGGGAAAAAGAACCTATAAAACAAAGGACAAATTAAAGCGGCCACCATTTTGGAACTAATAATAAATTTCGATTATATTTCTCTATTTCGTGATTTTGCTGCAAAAAAGTTGTACGTACAAGATCTCAGAAAATTTAAGTTCTATTCATAGCAAATGTTAATTATCGAATACCTGAAGAATTATTAAAGCAAAAATCTCCGTGCATGATTTTTTTTCAGAATCGAGGACGGAGAAGAATTTTTGTGCAGCAAAGCGTTCTGGGTAAATGCTACTGTGTTTAAAATGTGGTTTTATTATTTATCGAAAATTTTCCTTAAATAATAATTTTATCGAAATTTCCTGCAAATAGATTTTTAAAAAAATTTCTCTTAATTGTAGACTTAGCGAAAATTTTCTCAAAATTGAAGATTTAGCGAAAAATTTGTCTAAATTGATGATTTAGCGAAAAATTTGTCTAAATTGATGATTTAGCGAAAAAATTACTCTAAATTGGAGATTTAGCGAAAATTTTCGCAAAATATGAGATTTAGCAAAAATTTTCTCTTAATTGGAGTTTAATCGAAAAAAATACTCTAAATTTGAGATTTATGGAAAATTCTATTCATATTAATGCTTTTATGAAAATTCAGCAAAAATCATGTCACTTTTACAAAAATTGAATAAAAAATTTATATAAATTTAATATCATTTAAATGATTCATATGTTTTAACCTTTTCACACAGCACATATTCCGCTTAAATACAAAAAATTAGTTTCAAAACTTTAGTTTAAGTTTTTTTTTTTTTTGCGATCTATAAATCATTAGACATGAAGTTAAATGGTTATAAAACTACAAGAAATATTCACGTTAAAAGTACTTTTTAAAAATTTAACTTTGAAATTTACCTTTAATTCTGGTTTTGCCACAAAACACACCAACAAACGCAATAATAACAACAACAAACACTTGTTATTGATAAAATTTGGGTTTGGTTTTTTTTTTGTTTTTTGTTTTAAAAATTCAAAATTTAAAGAATAAACTCAATTTTAAAAAAGTGTTGCATGCAAGAATTTTTCTTAAAACGCCTTTTAGGTGTTGAAAATTGTAAAAATTTTTGATTTTGTGTTCGTTTTTTAGGATTAAAATGAAAAAAGAACTTAAATCACAATTGTTTTTAACTATGAGAATTTATTTTATATATTTTTTTCTTTCTAAACTAAATAAAGTAATTTATGAGATACGAGCAAATGTTTTGGAGGTTGCACTAAAACTTCAACTGAGAAATTTATGACCAACAAATTTATTTTTGCCAAAAAATCAAAATTAAAAAAAAAACAGCAACAACACAATTAAATATTCTTTGACCTAAATATGGGCCAAACAATGAAAATTATTATTTTTGCTTTTTGAAATAGAATTAAAAGCAAAATATAACTAAAACTTCAACAAAATATGGTTCAATAAATTTCAATAAAATTGCAAGTTTTTTGTTGGTATTTTGATTTAAATTTTTAGAAAGTCAATTGTTTTCAAATAAACAAATAATAACTTGAATTGGTGAATATAACAGTAATTAGTGTTGGTTACAGTTTTAGTTAATAATACAAAAAACTCTTTTTTGTGATGGTTAATGGTGAATCTGAGTCGATTTAGCTAAGTCTGTTTGGCTGTTGTTGGCACGCTAAAATGAAAATTGACCTGAGAATTTGTATTTGTATTTGTATAAGTTGTGAGAAGTTTCGCATTTAAAATCCGCAAAATCAGTTTCGTACATTAAAAGTTATAGACCGATATCTAAGGCAACCTCTAAATTTAAGCGAAGAACTTTCGTTAAAGTAGCAATTATAAATCGGCAAATTAGAATGAAAATCTGCCATAATATTAAGTTAATGGTCTTTATACCATTATAAAAACTAACAAAATCGGTTCAGTAGAAAAAAGTTATAGCCAAAAATATAACTGATCTTATGACTCGTTAAGTGTTCTTTTGTTATATTTAAGAAAAACTGTTATATATTGTATACCTTTGTTAGTGCATATTTGAGTGTGTCTGTACGAAACTAAATGAATTTACTTCATACGCATTTTTGATGGAGGGTATTGAAGATTCGACCTAAAGATTCGAATAAAGCATTCTTGTTGAAGTAATCTTTTGATTTCTAAACATGAAAAAATATATTTGTTACTGAAACTAATTTAATGAGATGTTACTAATTTTTGCACTTTTTTCAAAATAAGCTATAATTAAAAGTTTAAAGTCCAAGAAAAATCGTTAAAAATAAAGTTATAAATTTTTTCAAAAGAAAGACACTTCTCATACAAAAAGTCTTGGGAACTAATTTTAGTTTCACCTTGTTAGGAATCGTATTATATTAAATTTATATTATTTCCACTTTAATTTAAATAAAATGTCATTAAACATAAAAAAGAGTAAAATTAAATCAAACCACATTTTTAAATTTGTTACATGTATCAAGTTATTTGACCATTAATACAATTTTTTACTTTTATGTCTGCACGATATAACTCAATTTCTAAATACAGTTTTTTTTAATTTTTATTATTTTTCTGTTATTGAATTCAAATAAAAGCGGATACATGCCAAAATATATAGAAAAGAGATATAAACAGTTAACATGTCGTAATTATGTTAAATAACCAAAAATCAAAATGCAAAAAAAAAAAAAAATACACATAAAATACTTGGCGCACCTGTCAATTGAATATAAAATATATTAAACTGATTCTTAACCCCTTTCAAAGAAATCGCATATAACCGGAAAAAATTTAAAGACTTAAGACTTGATTTTCTTTTTTAAAATTGGAGATTTAACGAAAAAAAATTTAATTTCAAGTTTTCTCTAATTATCCGATTTAGCGAAAATTTTCTCTAAATAGGCAATTTAGCGAAAATTTTCTCTAAATAGGCAATTTAGCGAAAATTTTCTCTAAATAGGCAATTTAGCGAAAATTTTCTCTAAATAGGCAATTTAGCGAAAATTTTCTCTAAATAGGCAATTTAGCGAAAATTTTCGCTAAATTGCCTATTTAGAGAAAATTTTCTCTAAATAGGCAATTTAGCGAAAATTTTCTCTAAATAGGCAATTTAGCGAAAATATTATCTAAATATGCGATTTAGCGAAAATATTATCTAAATATGCGATTTAGCGAAAATATTATCTAAATATGCGATTTAGCGAAAATTTTCTCTAAATATCCGATTTAGCGAAAATTTTCTCTAAATATCCGATTTAGCGAAAATTTTCTCTAAATATCCGATTTAGCGAAAAGTTTCTCTAAATATCCGATTTAGCGAAAAGTTTCTCTAAATATCCGATTTAGCGAAAAGTTTCTCTAAATATCCGATTTAGCGAAAAGTTTCTCTAAATATCCGATTTAGCGAAAATTTTCTCTAAATATCCGATTTAGCGAAAAGTTTCTCTAAATATCCGATTTAGCGAAAAGTTTCTCTAAATATCCGATTTAGCGAAAAGTTTCTCTAAATATCCGATTTAGCGAAAATTTTCTCTAAATATCCGATTTAGCGAAAATTTTCTCTAAATATCCGATTTAGCGAAAATTTTCTCTAAATATCCGATTTAGCGAAAATTTTCTCTAAATATCCGATTTAGCGAAAATTTTCTCTAAATATCCGATTTAGCGAAAATTTTCTCTAAATATCCGATTTAGCGAAAATTTTCTCTAAATATCCGATTTAGCGAAAATTTTCTCTAAATATCCGATTTAGCGAAAATTTTCTCTAAATAGGCGATTTAGCGAAAATTTTCTCTAAATAGGCAATTTAGCGAAAATATTATCTAAATATGCGATTTAGCGAAAATTTTCTCTAAATATCCGATTTAGCGAAAATTTTCTCTAAATAGGCGATTTAGCGAAAATTTTCTCTAAATAGGCGATTTAGCGAAAATTTTCTCTAAATAGGCGATTTAGCGAAAATTTTCTCTAAATAGGCGATTTAGCGAAAATTTTCTCTAAATAGGCGATTTAGCGAAAATTTTCTCTAAATAGGCGATTTAGCGAAAATTTTCTCTAAATAGGCGATTTAGCGAAAATTTTCTCTAAATAGGCGATTTAGCGAAAATTTTCTCTAAATAGGCGATTTAGCGAAAATTTTCTCTAAATAGGCGATTTAGCGAAAATTTTCTCTAAATAGGCGATTTAGCGAAAATTTTCTCTAAATAGGCGATTTAGCGAAAATTTTCTCTAAATAGGCGATTTAGCGAAAATTTTCTCTAAATAGGTGATTTAGCGAAAATTTTCTCTAAATAGGCGATTTAGCGAAAATTTTCTCTAAATAGGCGATTTAGTGAAAATTTTTTTAGAGAAAAATTTCTCTTAGTATCCGATTTAGCGAAAGTTTCTTAAAATAAAAAAATTATAGAAAATTTCTTTTAGATTTATCGAAAACTTCGTTTCAACAAAGATTTATTCAAATTTTAAATAGGAGATTTATCGAAAATTTTCTCTAGATTTGAGATTTTGTCTCCAATTAATTCTTCTTTTCCCATTTCCATTATCATCATTTTTTCTTTATCAATTTAAATGGGTTAAACAAATTTTTATGTTGTAAAACAACAAACAAAAATCAACCTAAAAAATAAAAGTTGGTCAATATTCCAAGCAACCACCCTCATGTCTGCGATTTATTTCTCTGAACACGAGTACATTGTCGCCGCCATTATTGTCATTTTCTTTGTCTCCAAATCGCAAATTAAACAAAAAATGCATTTGACTACTTTAATTTGTTTGTTATTCCGTTGAAGTTTCAACAGAAGAAAAAAATCACAAGAAAAAGAAGAGAAAAATAAAATTGCAAACGAAAATAAAACACTTTACATATTGATCACCGTGATCGCCGTGATCACGCTACAACAGAAGATAGCAAAAGTTTTTTTTAAGTTGGGGGAAGAGTTTTGGACGATGTTTTTACCAATTTTTAATGTATCTGGCGGTTTGTTGTCCGCTTTGGCCTCTCTATAAATGTTTCTATCTGTTGAATAAATAATGACAATGTTAATCGCATTCGGTGGATTTAGTGGACTCAGTGAAGAATGAATAAATAAATAAAAGAGTTTTTTGTGTTTTATAAGATCATAGTTGTGAGGAGAAAAATAGTAAAATGGAATTATTTCATTTAACAAATTTTTATACCCTCCACCACCACGCTAAGAAGTAATCGACACAGACCCCATAATGTATATATATTCTTGCATCAAATTAAAGTCTGAGCCGATTTAGTTATATCGGTCAGTATGTTGTTGACACGCTCACATCCACAAAAATTGATAGAATTCAATTATTGTGGAAGTGAGTCTGAGTATATCCTGTAGTCGTCAGAAGTTTTCAATATAAAACCAGAAAAATCCGTTCAGTGTATTAAAAGTAAAAGACCGACATCTGAGTCAATCACTAAGTTAAAGCAAAGAGCTTTTGAGAAATTTTCAATTATAAATCGACAAATTTCAGTTATAATGAAATTTGAAATTAATAAAATCGGTTCAGTATAAAAAGTTATAGTCAAAAATATAACTAATTCTATGACTCATTAAGTGTTCCGTGTTATATTTAAGAAAAGCATTTACATATTGTATACGTGTGTATGTACGAAGCTTATGCATTTATGGTGGAGAGTATTGAAGATTCGGCATAGCCGATTACATCTTGTTAAAAAATTATTTGAAAAAACTTCTCGGGTCCTGTTTCCTCAAAATAGCTCAATTTAGATTAAATCAAACTGTTTTAATTAAACCATGATTTAGACAGATTTGAAACATGTACCACAGCATTATCATACAGGAATATACATACTTCATCCATTTTTTCATACATAAAAGAGAAAAGAGCATCTTGCAGCGTCTTGTTAAAATTGTGCTATTAATTTCGAAATTAAGTTTAACATTCAAACATCGTTTGATATCAAAGTGTGTATGAGTCAGATTAATCGAAAATTTTCTCTAAAGAGGAGATTAATCGAAAATTTTCTCTAAGGAGGAGATTTATCGAACGATTTCTCTTAGGAAGAGATTTATCGAACATTTTCTCTTAGGAGGAGATTTATCGAAAATTTTCTCTTAGAAGGAGATTTATCGAAAAAATGCTTTTAGGAGGAGATTTATCGAACATTTTCTCTTAGGAGGAGATTTATCGAACAATTTCTTTTAGGAGGAGATTTATCGAACATTTTCTCTTTTAGGAGTAGATTTCTCAAAATTTTTCTCTTAGAGGAGATTTATCGAAAAATTTCTTTTAGGAGGAGACTTTATCGAAAATTTTCTCTTAAGAGCAGATTTAAAGATTTTTCTTTTCAAAATAGAAGATTAATCGGAAATTTGCTTTAAATTGAAAAATACAAATTGGAGTTTTAGTGAAAATGAAAATTTTTTGTAAATATGTATCTTATCGAACTTTTTTAATTTTTTAAGATCTGATGTGTGCTATTTATTTAAACATAACTGTTTCTATAATATTGTGTTAATATTTGTACGATTATTTGCTGTCTTGTTAAATTATCCAAGTAAAACTTATTCCATAATCTGTTAAATGTTTTTTTTTTTTTTTGCTGGAATTTAAAAAATCATTTCAACCGTTAATTTTTTTTTTTTTTTTTGCTTAAATTCGTCATTCTGTCTACTTGTCAGTTGGTTTGTTAGATGCTCAATCGTCATTCATTCATTTAAATGAGAATATTTTATGAATCTTTGTTTCTTTTTTCTTGTCTTGAACACCGTTTAACAAGATGCGTTTTACGTTAATTAAGAAATAAAATTTTTGAAAAAAAAAACTCATAAAACTTTTATTTTTAAGTTTTAATGATTTTTTTGGGTGACTTCATACATTTTAAGTGATTTTTCTCTTTGTATGTGTATGTATGTGTGTGTGTGAACTTTTAAGTTGATGCGACATTTGGCCAAAAAATTTATAAATTTTGTTTTGGTGTGAAAGTGAAATAGATAAAAATATTTGTTGTTGTTGTTTGGATTTTGGCCCAGTTACGCGTTAAGCATAACGTTTTAGTTTTAACTCACATTTTCGGCTTTTTTTAATATTTTATGCTTTTTTCATTTTATAATTTTGTTATATTTTATTTATTATTTTATTATTATTTGTTGTGTAAAATTTTTTTTATAAATTTTTCAAAACAAAAAATATGTTGTTTATTTTTAACACCAAAAGAGTTAAGTTTCTGAAATTTTTATTTATGTTGCACAGTGTGTTAAATGAAAAATTAAATGGAAATGAAACTGTAACTTCCGAACAGCAGGTCCGATTTGAATGAAATATCTTGACGAAGTTTTTATGTTAAAGCGGGTACAAGTTTTATCCGATTAAAAAAATGAAAATATCTTCATAGAATTAATAGTTATTAAAAGTCGATTGTTTGCCAAATAGTTATAAAAAAACGACGAGGTATTTTATAGGCCTTCACTAGCAGAATGCACTCATATAAAAATCTTTTATATTCTTTCAGATATAATAATTCTGATTAAAATCGGTCTTGTTACACTTTTATTTCAATTTAATTTTTCATTTGAAACACTGTGTGTTGTTGTTTTTTTTTGTAATTTTTTTCATAATTTTTTATTATTAGTTTTTCTTTTGTTTTTTTTATGTAATAAATATTTAGTATATTTACAGTTATTATTTTTAGTATTATTAACGTTTTATTTCTTGTTATTTATTCATTCATTTCATAATTCAATTAATGTTAAAATTATTTTATTTTAACATGAAAATTATGTTCCTTCTTGTTGCCAGAAATTGTCACGAAATAAGAAACAAATTAGAATAATTTCAAAATTTTGTCTAAATTAGATTTTAATCGAAAATTTTCTAAAAAAAAAAAATATCGAAAATTTTCTCAAAAAAAAAAAAAAAAAAAATATCGAAAATTTTCTAAAGAAAAAATTTATCGAAAATTTTCTCTAAATTAGAAATTTATCGAAAATTTTCTCTAAATTAGAAATTTATCGAAAATTTTCTCTAAATTAGAAATTTATCGAAAATTTTCTCTAAATTAGAAATTTATCGAAAATTTTCTCTAAATTAGAAATTTATCGAAAATTTTCTCTAAATTAGAAATTTATCGAAAATTTTCTCTAAATTAGAAAATTATCGAAAATTTTCTCTAAATTAGAAATTTATCGAAAATTTTCTCTAAATTAGAAATTTATCGAAAAATTTCTCTAAATTATAAATTTATCGAAAAATTTCTCTAAATTATAAATTTATCGAAAATTTCTCTAAATTAGAAATTTATCGAAAATTTTCTCTAAATTAGAAATTTATCGAAAATTTTCTCTAAATTAGAAATTTATCGAAAAATGCCTCTAAATTAGAAATTTATCGAAAAATGCCTCTAAATTAGAATTTTATCGAAAAATGCCTCTAAATTAGAAATTTATAGAAAAATGTCTCTAAATTAGAAATTTATCGAAAATTTTCTCTAAATTAGAAATTTATCGAAAAATGTTTCTACATTTGAGATTTGTCAAAAACTTTTCTCCAAATAAGAGGAATTTTACTCTAAATGGGAGATTTTTTCTAAATTATTTTTAAAATAAGAGATTTATCGAAATTTTTCTAAAAATAAGGGATTTATCGAAAATTTTCTCTAAATTGGACATTTATCGGAAATCTTCTCTAAATAGGAGATTTATCGAAAATTTTCCCTGAGTAGAAGACTTTTTGAAAACAATTTTTAAAAATTTTCTCTGAATAGGAAATTTATCGAAATTTTTTTTCTAAATTCAAGAATTATAGAAAATTTTCATTTCTAAAATTTTTTCTAAATTTGAGTTTTATTGATAATTGTTTTTAAATTGTAGTCTTATTATAAATTTCCACTAAATTAGAGATTTTTTGAACATTTTCTTTTAACTGAAAACTTATTCAAAATTTTCTCAAAATTGAAGTTTTTTGAAAGTTTTCTTTAAATTGGAATTTTTTGAAAATCGTCTATAAATAGCTGCAGTTCATGTTACCGATTAGATCATGTGTGATTTCATGAAACAAGTTTCTTGTTATTAACAGAATTTTGTGCCATTTAATATTTGACCTAAAATTGTATAACAGAAAAAAATGTTAAACTGCTCCTTAAATGATATTTTGTTTTTGTAAATAATAATCTTAACGATAAAATGACAAACGATTTATCACCTTTCTATGTTTGAAATTGTATCTGTAAGAACATGTAAATATTTAAGGCAAAAAAATATCAAACATACGGGTACTTTTTCATAGATATTTCTTAATATCTGACTTAAACTTTATCGAAACTGTCAATTTATTTAACATAAAAATGTTAATCTAAATAAAAAATTCTTTGTCTGTGTAGTACAATGTTAAAACTGTCACCTTGTTTTTTTTTGTGATTTTTTTCTACATAATTTTGTCACATAATAACTTTTGAAGGGGGGAAAAGTAACTAAAACCGCAACTTTGAACAACAACATGTAACATTTAGTATTAAAATGAATAATTCCAATACCAAATTGATAAGTAATTGTTTATAACTTTTAACTCTATTTTTTTTTCTTTTTTTGCATTGAAATTGTATCTGAGAGGCGTGTTCCATATTCATTAAAACCTATAAGATCAACAAATATAAACTTTTAAAGCCATAAAATCAAATTGAAATTAGATGAATTAAGTTCAATGGAGAAAAAAGAATATGGTAACATTTACTTCATTTAACTTCAATTTTAAGAAAAATATAATATAATTTTTAAAAAAATGTACGATGACAGCAAATTTAAGTGGCTGTTCAAATGTTCAAATACAAAAAAGTAACAATTGAGGGAATTGTTCAAATTATATTTACGATCAATATAAAATTATACCACATTTGATATTTGATATTCAAACTGTTAGTTTTCGTTATATTTTGTGGGTTTAGAATGAATTCGAAAAAAATATTTAGTTTAAAAAAATTAATTAATCAAAATTTAATTTAAGGCATTTTTTTACAAGAGTCATGTTTTATGACACCAGCAACATGATATAATTTTTAATGATCTGAAATTTTTAAAATATTTCAATTTTATTTTTTTTTTTTTTGGCCAATGAACTCATTTTAGAATTGTAATTTGAATCTGAATATAAATAAGTTATAATGTTATTTTCGGCTATGCCGAATCTTTAATACCCTCCATCGCCATCGTTTTAGAAATAATTGTGAAAACATATTGAAAATTCCATTTGAAAGAGGATACCACTGCACCGTTCCCTATTACCATTATCGCTTTATCCAAGCTTCAACTTTCATAGAAGTTCCAGAAATATGTGATGTTAAAAATATCTTTTGTATATGCTCTAACCCAAATTTTGTATAAAATATCAAAGTCCCAAATTTCATGAAAATTTCCGAAACAGTTTTAAAATTCCTTCTTGCTATTTGTAACATTTTGTTTGCCTTTAATATTTTTCTTGTTAAGACATTATGCGATATGATAAGTTTCATTTGTTAGGCGGATACCACTTCCCCTGCCCTACACGTAAAAAAAAATATTTATAACTTTTTTAGTTTTAGCGATATATATCTCTATCGTTTGTAAGGGGGATATTTCTCCTGCTTATCGAAAATTTTCTCAAAGTAAGAGAAAATATTAAAAGTTTCGTTTGTTAGGAAGATACTTCTTCGCCGTAAATTAGTGCTTTGACAATGCATTACTGTACACTAAGTACAGTAATGCATTGTCAAAGCACTATTCACTGTCATATTTTACGATTCTTCCTAAATTAATTGTAGAGATATGCTATATTAACAGTATCGTTTGTAAGAGGACTTACCTATCCCCCGTGCCTTTTCAATTTTGTGTAGTGTGTAACGTTTTCCACTTAAAGCAATATCAATGTGCCAAATTTCATAACAAATTTAATAAGCCATTTAGCCGTAATCGTTGGTGAAAGTTTTCGGGTGTAGCAGATTGTTTTAGATGTCGGTCTATAAATTTATTTCTATTATATTATTTTCATAACCGATTTCTTTTATAGCAAACTTCTTTGGACAATAAAAAATACTAAGGCCAAATTTCATTGTGCCCAGTCAATTATTGTGGATTGTGGTGGTGGAGGGTATAAAATGTTATAGGAGCTTTATTTGTACCAAATATTTTTACGTTCATATGGGATTCAAGCATTTTAAATTATGGTTGGAAGTGGATCTAATATCAGAGCTACCAAAAAAAAATAGACCAATTTTTGTATGATTTAACACTTATTTGTGCAAGATTTCGTAAAAAAGATTTTTTTGGGATTGTTTGAGCTTAATATCCTATTCTGGGTTTAAATTTGAATATGAAATAGTGAATCGAACATAACAAAGTTTAATATGCTTCGTCTTTAGGCGATTACGCGTGCCAAATTACATCAAGTTATTTTTAGAACTGTAACCTTAACATGAAAAGCCAAGTCGGACGGAAGAACTCAGTAAGTAATTTTGATTCAATAAGTATTTTTCAGATCCAATTCTCATAGAAAAATGTAATTTCGAAGCTAATATTAGACCCACATTTCAGAGTTTTAGACTGTTAATGTGCCCCATATGATTTATAATTATGAAATTCTTTGTTATAATTTTAATATTATCTTAGATATCGGTCTTTAAGCTTTTACTATTGAATCGATTTTAGTGGTTTTCAAAATCAAACACAAGAAAACTATCAAAAAAATGAATTCTGGCTTTTAATCTGGCCGTGAGAATGTTTCAAACATACAATAAGAAGGATATAACAAATCAACTCAGATTTGATACGAAGATATATATTATGAGGTCAGTGGTATTCATGTTATAAAATATTTATATGAATTAAGTCATCTTCGGTGGTGGAGGATAAAAAAATAAAATTTCTTAGATAATTATTTTTTATATTACAGAGTTTATATATGATAGGAATAATTCGATCTTGTTATAGATCAGGTATAAGAAAAATGAAACTCAATTAAAATTTTGTAAGAAAATTCTAAACATGCGTTTGATTTTAAAATGTATTTTAAAATTAAACTCAACATGAATTTATCTAATTAGTAAAACTTACACGAAATAATCACCTGTAAAATTATTTCTAATTACAATTTATTATTAACAACCAAATATAACCCAGCAAACAAAATCATAAATTTATATAAAATAGAAAATGGTATTTTTATGTTTTCTCATTTAAAATTTCTATTTTAGTTTTATATTTTTTTAAATTTCTGATTATAATGTTCACTGGATAATCACTGTAACTGGCAAATTTTGCTTGTCATGTTTGCATGTCAAGGAAGTCAAATAGTTCTAACAGTATTTATCACTTAATATGATTAACTAACTAATAATTCTATGCACATTCATACATACAAACATACCAACACGTTAGTCTATATCTGTCTGTCCATCTGTTCGTTCGTCTGTCTAAAAGGGGTGTTGACAATTTCTGTTCAAAAATCTCTATTCATGAAATCAAATTTAATTGTTTGCGTGTATAACAGCTAAATTTACTCTAAATGCCAACATTCTCCAGATTGACTGTTTTTTTTTTAAATTTTTTACTTTAACAATTCCTTATTTAAAATTATTTTAGTTTTAATTATATAAATAAATTAAAAGTTTCAATAAATTGATAAAAGCAAACGTTTAAAGTTAAATTGACACGTACGAACACCATTCAACAGCAAATATTCTATATTTAATTTTTATCTATTTTTTCTATTTCAAAGGGTTGGACTCGTGTAAGTTTTGTGAGCAATTTGTTGCGATACATTTGATGTATTTCAACCCACTGTAACACACCCACTCACATTTGCATAAAATAAGCATTTAACATGAGAAATAATTATTATTATTTAAATTGTTTTTCATGAAATTTTATAAAATGAAATCAATATGAATAATGTTGATTGTTACAGTGTGGAACATAATTTTAGAAATATGGGTTTAAAGGAAGGACTTTTATTGTAACATGCGGTGACAGATGGAGTCATCTAAGACCCCATAAAGTATATGTCTAAGTCTATTTACAAGTGTTCAATTACAATGTTAACAAACCGATTTTTCTGGAGATAATTTTGAATCTTCAGATGTGAAAATAGAGTATGAGTTGAAGTATTTTTAAATTGATGTCTAAAATCCTGGTATCGGGATCGACAAATCCCGAATCCCAGCCTTTACAAAAATTGAATCTCTGGATTTTTGAATTTTATTTTTAATTTATTTTATTTTCATAAATTTACAAAACTTTACCCCACATAACAAAAATGGGTGGATTTCGTTCCGGTGTTCGATTTTTATTAAAACTATTTAAAACAATTTAAGACTATTTTTGGTAATGTACGAGGAAATAAGTTAATTAGAAAAGTTTTCGAATGAGAAATTTGAAGATACATAGGGGAATCATCATCACGTAAGGTCGTCAACGAGTCGTGGTCTACTTATGACATAAACAGAATAAATGAGCAATAGCCGTAATAACATATTACTGTCACTGGGTGTTTGGGGACTGTCCTTCCAGAACTACTGCCATAGCTACAGGGATTTGGATAAGAACGAGACGCTACTCAATCTTCAGATCTTCTCTCTATACGACGAGTAACAGTAAGTTACAAGTTGGTTTTTCTCTTCCTAATTGAATATGTTTGTCAAAAACCATTGACCCTACCTGACAGCTCGGAAGCATTTGAATTACTATCGCACAATTATCCAAGTCTGGTAGGGGCTTTACTAACTTAAGTCTGAATGCTTTACTAACTTAATAAGGCATTAAAGTCTGGGTAAAAATGCCATGTTATATTGTTAGGAATTTACGTGGATTTTTTTTGTCTAAATTCATAAAATAATTTTTTGGCGTTTTTTTTTTTGTTAATTTGACAGAATATCGAATTATTTATTCAGACATAAATTAGCTAATATCGAAAAAAATGCAATATTTATTTCTGTCCTCTACCACGCCTATTTTTTAATAAAATGCTTACAATTTAAAAAAATAGAAATTTTCCTGTACAATAATTTCGCATAAGTTCTTAAGGATTCTACAAAATTCCATTACGATTTGTGAAGATGATGTGAAATATTCACTACAATCGGGGCATGTTGAAAGTCTAAAAATTAAAAAATCTGGATAACAAAATGGCCAATGTTGACGATCAGGTAGGGACCTGTACACAACCAAATCAACTCGAAAACACCTCAACTCAAACCATATGAATTTTCATTATTATGTTTTAAACGGTTAAAGAGTTAAAGAAATATTTGCAAAAAAATCGATTTCAACACATTTATTTCTAAACAAAATTGATTCTGCCCCACTGTGCAATATAGCTTTAATGATATTTAAATACATTTTCAAAATTAACAGTGTCTTTAAATCTTAATAAACTCTTGATTATTAATTTATTTAAATAAATTTGTTATTAATAATATTATTTTGAATATTTGACAAAATTTAATCATCTTTAATTATAATTCTTTTACTCACCTTTTGGTTTTTGTTATCACAGTATGGTTGGTTATGAAAAAATTAAAATTTGCCCAAAAGCAAATTTATTGTTAACAAAACAAAGCGGTTTAGAAAATGAATATCAAAACATAAAGAGAGAAAAAGATTCACACAACTTTTGCTTCAAACCAAAAACATTCGGATCATTAATTGTTGTAGTCGAATGAAAAAGGAGATAAATGTTAATTATTGTGATTTAATAATTATTAGAGATTCTCTGACATTTTAAACGCAGCCAAATTCATGGAACAGCAAAATATTGTCGTCTGTCGTTTGTCGCCACTGAAGTTTTGACGTTATCGTTGTTTTCGGGGGTTACTGAGTGTTAAGGTGACAGAAATGTTAAAAAAAACTTTTTTTTTTGGAAAGTGTTACTCCTTCTTTGACTGCTTCTTTGTCAGCTTCTTGTTTATTCGATTAATTACAATGATAATGATGATGAAGAAGATTAGTTGTTGTTGTTGCTTTCTATTAATATTTTATATATTTTATTTAATGTTTATAATTAATTTCATAGTTGTTGTTGTTGTTTCAATTAAATGTTATCTCAGATGTTAGCGTTTCTTTGTTGACTGACTCAACAAATTATTATTAATATGAAGAAAAGTGCAGAAATTATTTATTGTTGATTATTGAGTTTTAATTTAATTTTTATTGGTTTTATTTGTCGTTAAATCAATTACATGTTGAGTTTTTATTATTTTTACGGCAGCTGGGGAGTAAACTGACGTTTATTCGCTTTATTTGACAATATTGATTGACAAATTTGTTGTTATTGTTTTAATTTTATCATTGACCAGGATTCATTCATTCATTCATTTAATTTGTCAGTGTTTTTAGCTGTAAAGATAAAAAGACCATAAAACAAGTTCATTAATTATTTTTGTTTGGGTGTTTAATTTGTTTTCATAAAATTTTAATTATTCTTAAATTATTAATAATTTCATATCTTTTTATTTTTTAAAGTCATTTAAACAAAAAATATTTCATTTTTAATTATAACAATTAAAGAATTTGAAAATTTTTTATAAATTTTGCAATTAATGTTCTAAGAAATTTTAATTACTCTTCAAATTGCTTTTAATCATTTAATCATTTTTATTTAAGAATCTTTTTCTTTTCGATCTTCATTTTATATAAAACTTGCTTTTACCCGGTGTGCTCAACTACTCACAAATTTTCCTTTATCCTACATTCAGCAAAAAATTAAAAAATTCCTGTAGTAGTTCTCAAGATCCTGCTCTCTCTGTCCTAAATTGTGTGCAGTGGAACAGTTCCTTAAGTAAGTGATTGGAAACACATTTTGAAACTCTCGCTTTAATAGTTTTTAAAATATGAGATAATTAAAAGGGCGTTGTAGGGAGGGTGGGTATCTCTTTACCTGACCCTAAGTGTATTATTTTTACCAGTGAAGCCATCTCTTATCAGCACAATTGCTACGCAATTTTAAGACTCTTGCTGGAATAGTTCAATAAATAATTGATAAACATTATTGGGTTTGTAAGAGGGCTACATCTCCCCCTGGTTCTATTCACCCTACATTTTTTCGGTGAAGCTATCTCACAGTAGCATAATTGCAACAAAATTTTTAAAAGTATCGCTTTAACAGTTCATTAGATACTTTATAATCAATATTTGGTTTTGTATGGGGGCTACCTCTTCTCTTTTCTTAGAAATCTTGAAGTCTTGCTGTAATAGCTCATTATATCTGGGTCCTATCAACAAAATTTAGACTATGTTTCTTTCCAGACATATAGGAGGGCACTGTGAAAGTTTCAAGAAAATCGGTCCAGTTATTTTGCCGTCTAAAACATACATACATACATACATACATACATACATACATACATACATACATACATACATATATGCACACATATTTACATACATACATACATACATACATACATACATACATACATACATACATACATACATACATACATACATATATGCACACATATTTACATACATACATACATACATACATACATACATACATACATACATACATACATATATGCACACATACATACATACATACATACATACATACATACATACATACATACATACATACATACACAAATACATGCATACATTGATTTTGAACACAAAAAAGTAAATTATTTTTAGTTTGTTTTAATTGGAAAATACACTGATGTCTAATTTGACGGAATAGCGAATATTTTACTCATACACAAATTAATTACCTATTTTGTGATCTCAAACACTTTTTTCTAATAAAGGAAAAAAACGAAATATTCATTTCTGTCCTCTACCACGCCTATTTTTCGCTTATCGCTTACAATTAAAAATAAGCAATTCTTCCTCTATAATAGTTACATATATGTTCATATGAATTCTGCCAAATTCCATTGAGATTTGTGAAAGCTGAAGAAAGAGCATTTTGAAAGTCTAAAACCGTAAAAATTCCCGATAGTATCAGGAGAACAGTGCTACCTCTCTCCCTACCCTCTCATGAAATTTTATGTGTAATTTGAAAATTATGATAGAGCAAGGAAATTAGAATTGAATAAATGGTATTTTATCACATTAATAATTTGCAAAGTCATATAACTTCTAAAACATTTTAGATTTTTAAAGAATCTTATGCCAGTCACTATATTGATTAGCCGGTAATTTTAATAGTTCTAAATTTAATGGAGTTATTTACTATATAGGAAAAATTACTTCCTGCTAAAATCTCTTGCAAAACGCTTACAGTTTTAATATCCACAATTCAATAACTTCGGAAGCACTAAGCGGATTTGCATGAAATTTTTGGAATTCAATAGGTTCTGTCTGTGTTCTGTGTTCAAGCTTAAGAAAAATATTTATAATCTCTAAATTAAATGTTTTTGATTTTTCAAAGCATTTATGCTACAAAGATTATTTTCATTTAGAATTGTTGCCCATGTCATATTGTGTTTAGTGAATTTCACTGTGATACCTGAAACCAGACCTGAGATATTCTCTGGGATTATGAGGAGAACATAATTGAGCATGTTTATCGCTTTATAGGTCGATAAAGTCAAAATATTTGGATGAAAATTATAATTGTCGCCACGCCTACTCTAACGAATTCGGTAATTTAAAGTTTCAACGCTTGTAAGTAAGTAAGATTATGGTATTTTGGATTGAAAAATTTCATTTTGTTAGTCTGTGATTAAATGGACTTAAGCGTTACATACGAAAATCGTACTCTAACATGATCTCTTGTAAAATGCCTGCAACCTTCATATATAAAAAATAAGTAACTCCGGAAGTACTAAATGGATTTGGATGAAGCTATTAACATTCAATAGGCTTGGACTTTGGCATGAAGACTGCTTCATTTATTTCTATCCACTACTACACACATCCTTAATAAACCGCTAATCTTTTATCAAAACGCTTACGATTTTTTAACCAAATCCGCTACAGATTTGTTCGCTTAAACGGAGAATTCTTTGGAGGTTGAAAAAATGAAAAAATTAAATTGTAAAATTTTATTAAAATTTTTTTTTGAAGTATCAGGAGAACATAATTGAGCAGCAGGTGATTTTTGAATGTTAAAAATGTTTAGAGCTTTATAAGTCGAAAACGGATTGAGACATTTGAATGAATCTTATGACGAGCGATTGGATTTGACTTTGGCATTAAGATCGATCCATTGTTTTCCGCTTACTAATTCGCCTTTTATAAATAATTCGTTAATTTATAGTTTAAACGCTTATAACTTTAAAATTTCGGTAGCTGCAAACATTAGTCTAACGAAATTTTTTCGTCTTTTCTGCTCTACACGATTCCAAAATTTCATTTGGATGGTTCTTCATTATAGGGAGCAATTCGCTACATATGAAAATCGCTTCCTGATATAATGCTTGCAACTTTCATATTCAAAATTCAATAATTTCGAAATTACTGAACGGATTTGCATGAAAATTATGGAATTTAAATAGTTTGGACTTTGACTTTAAGACAATTTTATCAAGTTTTTACCTCTGCTATCGCTTTCTTTACAAAATCGTTAAAACTTAAATTAAACGTTTTCTGGTTTTAAAGTAATATATATAAGATACAGATGATATATAAACATTTTCTAAAAGTAACAGGAAAACATAATTATGCGGTGGGTGTTTTTTAATTAGTACTAATATTTGAGACTTTATAACTTGAAAACGGATTGAGATATTTGGACGAAACTATTTGCAGCCCATAGGTTTAGACTTTGGCTTTAAGATCATTTAATTCTTTTACGCCCACTGCCACGCCTGATCTAATGTAAACGTCAATTTATAGCTTTAATGCTTACAAATGAAAGACTTTCGAAGCATTGAGAAACTGCTCCAACCGGGAAGAATTTTCCTTCTTTACTCTATCCGTCTATACAATTTCATTTTGTTAAATCTATGGGCATTTTTTCGTCCCACGAGAAATTCGCTTCTTTGTCTTATGTTTTGCAAAAACGCTTACAGTTTTGATATTCAAATTTCATTAATTCCGAAAGTTTACGGTGGATTTGAATGAAACTTATGTAATTCGATTGCGTTCTACTTTGGCTTCAAAACTACTTTTTCATTTTCGCCAACAGCCAATTACTTATATTTTCAACACTTGCGACTTTAATACTTTGATTATCATCTTAAATATATATTTATCTAAATTATGTTGATATATAAATTTTATTATAATAAATAAATTCAATGTTTTCATTCATTTAAGGTAAACTTGGATTATGCTTTCATACAATGAGTACTGACTAGACTACAAGGACTTCATAATATTTTATCAAAGTAAGTAATACATCTTCATATCAATTTTCTTTTTATCTAATTATGTTCATATTCTTTTAGGTTACGAAATACACGCCGGAAATTAAAGACTTCAACTTGCCAATTTGAATGAAATCGAATGGGTTTCGAAATTTAATTATTAAATATGTTTCGTTTGTAATTCGTAATGAATGATAATACCAATAACAAATATAAAATATAAATAAAACTGTATTTTTATTTCATTTATGTCCAATGGCCAGGCCACATCCATCCATATTGCTAATTTTTAAATAAAACGCTTACCATTTCCAGAATAATAATGGTAGAAACTTTCTTGCACATTAAAATAGATGCCTGCATCTACTTTAGCCATCCTCCCAAAATTCATTGCAATATCTCAAACTAGATCTGAGATTTTCGCTTAAATCGAGAAAATTCTTTCCAGTGACATTGAAAAAAATAAAATTTAAAAATTTTATTAATTTTTTTTGGGAGTATCAGGAGAACAGAATTAAGCAGCAGGTGATTTTTGAATGTTGAAAATGTTTAGAGCTTTATAACTCGAAAACGAGTTGAGATATTTACATGAAAGTTATGGCAATCGATTGGGTTTGACTTTAGCTTGAAGACCAACCTATTTTGTTCTGCCCACTGCCACGCCCACTCTAGTGAAATCATGAATTAAAAGTTTTAACGCTTAAAATTCAAAGACTCTGGGAGCTTTAAAAAATCTAATTAGCCATAATGATTCCTGCTTTTCTGATCTACTTAAATGCAAAATTTTATTTTGATAGTCCTTTACTACACAGAGTTAATCGTTGTATACGAGAATCATTTCCAGCCCTAAAGCTCAGAATAACGTATACAGCTTTAAAATTACAAGATCAATGATCTGGAAGTATTGGGCGGATAAAAATGAAACTTATGCCGTTTAATTGGGCTGGACTTTGGCTTTTAGAATACCAAATTAATTTTTATCCTCAACCATGGCAATCTTTCAAAATTGGGAATTCTTTAAATAAAACGCTTACCGTTTCCAAAGCAATTACGCTATAAAAATGTTTATTCCTAAAAGAAGTTGTCCATGACTTGTTATGTCTACCTACAAAATTTTAGTTCGATTTCTTGAACCAGATCTAAGTTATATGCTTAAATCTAAAAATAGTTCCAGGGTTTTTGAAAAAAATAAATTAAAAATTTTATTAAAAAATTTCTGGGAGTATCAGGAGAACATAATTGAGCAGCAGGTGATTTTTGAATGTTGAAAATGTTTAGAGCTTTATAACTCGAAAACGAGTTGAGATATTTACATGAAAATTATGGCAATCGATTGAGTTTGACTTTAGCTTGAAGACCAATCCATTTTGTTCTGCCCACTGCCACGCCCACCCTAATGAAATCATGAATTAAAAGTTTTAACGCTTAAAATTCAAAGACTGTGGGAGCTTTAAAAAATCTAATTAGCCATAATGGTTTTTCCTTCTCTGGTCTACCTAAATGCAAAATTTGATTTAAATAGTCCTTAATTACTCGGAGTAATTCGCTAAACACGAAAATCATTTCCCGACCTAAAGTTCAGCAAAACGCTAACAGCTTTCAAATTAAGACTTAAATAACTCAGGAAGTACTGGGCGGATTAAGATAAAGCTTACAGCGTTTAATTGGGCTGAGCTTTGACTTTCAGAATACTACACACATTTCCATCCTCAACCATAACAATCTTTAAAAATTCGAAATTCTTTAAATAAAACGCTTACCATTTTCGAAGCAACCACACTATAAAAACGTTTGTCCCTAAAAGTAGTTGCCCATGTCTTGTTATGTCAACCTACCAAATTCTATTTCGATATCTCAAATTAGATCTAAGTTATATGCTAAAGTAGAAAAATAGTTCAAGGGATATTGAAAAAAATAAATTAAAATTTTTATTAAAAATTTCTGGGAGTATCAGGAGAACATAATTGAGCAGCAGGTGATTTTTGAATGTTGAAAATGTTTAGAGCTTTATAACTCGAAAACGAGTTGAGATATTTTCATGAAAGTTGTGGCAGTCGATTGGGTTTGACTTTGGCTTTAAGCCCAATTAATTTTGTTCTGCCCACTGCCACGCCTACTGTTGAGAAATCGTAGTTATTTTTTAAGGGCTTACAATTTGAAAATTTTGAAGCTTTGAAAAATCATTCCATCCATTCAAAGATTAAGCTTTTATTACCCTACCGATAGGCAAAATTTCATTTCTAAAAGTCCTTAATTATCCAAAATTGTGCATTTGTTGTATGTAGGCGTAATTGGGTGTTAAGTCTAAAATGTCATATTCAATGAAGAAAGATAGGAAATTCTATTTTAAATAAATGAATACCAATAAATGAATCTGTGAGTTGTTTTTTTTTTTCAATTTTATTTATTTTTCCAATTATGAAAACAAGAGATACGGGAATATATACAGTAGATTTAAATAAATATATTATTTATAAAAATGTATATTTGGTTAATGAACATAAGTTTTAGTTTGTTCATGACATCGTTTTGCTTAATTGTACCCATTACCACACTTACTGGTATTTCTGTAGATGAAAGAGGTGTTTAGAACGATTTTCTCTCCACCAAATTGTAAAGATTTTTTTGAAGATTTCTGCACTTTGCGATGATGATGATTCCACTTGAGGCTGATTATTTTCCAGCTCTGCTTTTGAGGAAAGCTTTATTATTCTTGTGTTTAAGACAAGATTTTTGTTCTAATTAAAAGCTTCTTTTCTTTAATCTGAAAAAGATAAAAAACGCATATTTTAATGAAAATTTGCTGATATCGTATGATAGAATATAATATGAGAGTAAAGTTATTTTGATTAAAAAAATAACCACAGATTTCCTAGAATATATTTTTATATTTGTCACATCCTGACTCAGATTTCCCATATAAAACTACAAATAGTTTAAAAATTATCTTAATAAGAAAATGAAATATTTTGAAAACATTCTCTAAATCACCCACTTTTTAGGAAAGAAAAATTATATTTTAACTTGATGATAATGATTTCGCCATAAAACAATTTATTCTATGGAAAATTACATTTGTTATTTCAATGCCACGTTATTACACAATCTCGAAACTCACAAAACTAATTAAGTAAAAGTGACAAGTAATTGAAACGTAAATTAAATAAATTTACAAAAAATAAAAATATTATTAAAAATAACAATAACAACAAAAAGGCGGCATAATCTTTAAATGTAATTCAATATTAAACTGACATCATTGTTAAATAAAGAAAACTTTTAAAATGAAAATTATTTATTAAGTAAAACAATATTTTTCTAAACGAGAGATACAGTGAGGAGGATTTTAATCTGGGTGCGAAATAAGCAGAATAAAATTTTTATTTTCGAATTATGTTCTTTTGTTCCAAGATCGTTTTGCGAAGAAAAAATTATTCCGCTCGCTCACTGAGAGAAGAGCAAAAAAATTGAATGGTTTGAAAAAAAGAAAGACTTCAAATTAAATTGATAAAATTTAGTAAAAATCATATTTAATTTAAAAATATAAAATGTCTTTTTATAAAAAACTCTTTTAGATTTTGATTTTGGATATTACTCATTTCTTTAAAGTCGAAAGTGATTCAAAATTCCTAAATGATGACCTTCAAGTTTAATTAATAGAATTTATTTCATCTTCCTAGTCTGACTAAATGGAGTTCTTAAACTTTAATCAATAAAAATGATAATTTAATTTAAAATCTTTCAAAAGTTCACCAAATTCAGTTAATAATATTTATTAAAAATGGTATTTAATTATAAAACATTTCTATTGCCATAAAACATTTTAAGCTCTTTTATAGATCTTGATCTTTTTGGATTTTTGAAGTTTTTAGAATTCTGCTCATTTCAACTTTCTATTCTAAAATTTTCAATAATAAAACTTTTTGCATTGAAAGAATTTTATTAATAATAATTTTGTTAATTTTATTAATAAAATCAATTAAAAAATCCCATTTGACAAATTTCTACTCATATTTCTGTTATTTGATAGAATTTTGCCATTTTTTTGTTAACTCTTTTTCAAAAAGATTTTTGAATTTTTGGGCAAATATGGAGCAAAATGCGAAAAATATACAATCTTCCTACTCTGGTTTCAATAAGTGAAAAAGAATCAGATTGAATTAATAAATTATTTTCCTTTTTTCCCAAATCGAGTTCATAATGGATTTACACATGTTTTTTGTAATTATGAAAAAAATCTTAAAAAAATAAATTTTTCCATTTAAAGAATAGAAGCAAAAAAAGAATAGAATCCAAAAAAACTGCTCTTCCTACTTTGATTTCAATAAGAGAAAGCGTTCAATTCTAATTATTAAAAAAAAAAGAGATGTAAAAACTTTATTTTCGGATTAAATTCATTTTTTAAATCCTTTGCGAAAATAAAACAATATTTTTTGGACTAAAATTATTATCTTTCCTTTTTCTTACGAATCGAGAGGATAATGGATATTCAAATTTAGTCAATAAAATTTATTTAAAACAATTTTCCTACTCTGATCTCAAAAACCTTAATTTTTTAATAAAAATTCAAAATGTCTTATTCAATCTAAAAATAAAACATTTTTATTTATATAAAACAAAAACGTCAATTTATAAAAATATAATAAAATTAATAGACAAATAGAAATCTATAAATTATTAAAAATAATTTTCATTTAAAAAAAATGAATTTTACACCCCTGTTAGGTCTCAAGAGATTATGACTTGTCTGTATTAAAATTACAAAAACAAATCTGAAATATATTAAAATAACAAAATAACAAACAAATAATAATGTTATATTCGGCTATGCCGAATTTTTAATACCCTCCACAAAAAATGTGTGTGAGGTATATACGTTATGTTTCGTACATATACACTTACACATAGGCTTATGCAATATATAAAAGTTTTTCTTAAGCATCACACGCAACATTTTATGAGTCATCAAATAAGTTATATATTTTTTTGCTATAACTTTTTTTCTCTACTGGATCGATTTCATAATTTTTGGAATAACAATGAAGTACAAAGAGCTTAGTTTTTTGCTTGAACTTAAAGGTTCATATATCGGCCTATACCTTTAATATATACTAAACCGATTCTGCTGGTTTTAAGAGAGAAGCTTCCCAGGACTGTAACAAATACTCATGACAAATTTCATTTCATTTCTCTGTCAATCATTGTGGATGTGAGCGTGCCAACAACAGATAGACAGACGGATAGATTTTGATTAGATGCAAGAGTATTTACAATATGGAGCCTTTTTAGCGTTACACACGAAATGACAAAGATAATCTATCCTGTATATAAAATATAGCAATAAAAATATAGCAATTCAATTTAATTTAATTTCATTTCATTTTAATTTCAATTACAAATAGAATAGAACTTGATATATTACATGTGATTACTACAGTTTTATTTTCAGATTTTTTTTTCTATACAAATTCACAATTTGTGGTTACACCTTGTTTGTTTGTTTGTTTGTTATAGTATTCATTGGAATATAGAGAATTCAATTTAATAAATTTAACCTCCCAGACTTCAGGGTAGACAACTAAGTTAACAACAACTTTGAAATCTACCATAAACAATAAACAGCCGACAATATGCAATTTTTATTAAATATCGCAACTTGTTATAGTTTACAAAATATCAGAGAATTTTTTTCTGCTACAAAAAACAACAAAAAACTAGAATTTCAAAAGCGTGAGAAAATTTTATAGAAAACCTAAAACTTAAATAAGACAATCATACCCATAATTCTATAAGGCCCATATAATATATTTAAACTATTTAACATAAATTTATAGTAAAAAACTTACTAAACTAATTGTTAACATTACAAAAACATCGAAGAAATCAAAAACAACAAAAAAAGAAATCAAAATTAATTTGCTTCTTAAGTAAAACAATTTACTTTTTAAATATTAAAAAAAACATTCAGGTCATAAAGTCAAGAATTTTAAATAAATTAATGTTAACAAAAGTGAAATTATAAAAAAAATTTACTTTTAAACGTTTTTTTTTCTTCACTTTTGTTTAACAAAAAACAAAAGACTTAAGCAACATACCTTCATTAGCTTAAGGTGTTTTTTCTTTTACTTTCATTGTTTAACATTTATTTTGTTTTTGTTGCATTTATTTTTGTGTTTATTAACATTTTAAAAAATATTTAAAATCTTTTATATCTTTTTATCGTCTTAACGCCATCATAAGTAGATGATAAAAGTGTAATAACAAAATCAACACTCATAATTATAATTTTAAGTGTTATTTATAAACAAATTATTAGTTATTTACCTAAACATCTTTAAATGGAAGTTTTTTTTATTTTGGAGTGAGGCAATATTGACCCTGATATTTGTAATTGAATTTTTTTCTAAATGTTTAAATTTTGTATTTAAAAGTTTATTTAAAAAGCCAATTTTATAAATAATATTAGATATTTCAATAACGACTAAATAAAGCTATAGTATAAAAGATAAACACACAAAAATCTGCACAAAAACTCGAACAAGTCGAAAAACCAAATTAGATAATTCTTGAATGATGTTGTCCATAGTTTTCGATAATATAAACCATAGTCTATTATTAAGCGAATGAACAAACTTTAATCTTTAGTAAAGTCGATGAAATAGCCTATAGTCAAGTCGATAAACTACATATAGTCTAACCGATTACAGTACTATAGTGTAGCCAATACTATCATATAGTCTGGTCGATTAACTAGCCTATAATCTGGCAAAAACTTTAGTCCTTTTTAGTCGATAAACTGGCCAATAGTGTAGTCTAACCGATAAAGCTATTGTCTAGTCGATTATCTAGAGTGTAGTCTAAGTCAATAGTATAGTTTAATATAGTTTAGTCTACTGAACCTATAGTTTACTCTTCTCAGTTTATAAACTAATCGAAGAAGTAAAGGCAATAAATGATAAATTTTAATCTGTAAAAAAGACTTTAACTGAATTTTATACCTCTCAAAAAAGTCATTCTTATGATATTAAACCTTTAAGCTCTAATATTTTTTTTAAATATATAATTTACTTTACCTTTTGGCAAAACGATCAAAAGAGTCAATAGTTGACAACAAAAAAAACCCATAACGAAGAAAAACGACATCATCATTTAATGTATTTGGCTACTGGCAATTATGTTTCAATTTTTAGCTACAAATGCCATAAATTTTACAGCTAAAAATGTAATGAAAAATGCATAAAAATACAATATTTATTTAAGCATTAGACAGGAAATTATATTTAAAATGCTGTTAAATAGTTTTTGTTCAAAAAGTGATTGCAAACACCAACATACATTTGCAGACTTCTTCGCTTCGACTTGTAGTCTAATGAGAGAGACTAATGGAATTTATTTTGTAAATATGTAAAATTTAAAAAAATTCTTAAAAGTGTTGAATGAATGAAGATTAATTAATTTTCAGTTGATATCTTATTTTTGTCCATTTGTATAATATTTTTTTTTTTTTTAATTTTCATTAAAATTACTACAGATATCTTATCTCCATGAATGTAAATCTAAAGTATTTTTTATGACGAAATATTTCATTTTTTATTCATCTTCTTTTTTTCAATTTCATTTCTGCTGTTTTTGCAACACTTCTAGCGAAAAAAGCTAAAATAACGAAAAAAAATAAACAAGTTATAAATCTGGCTATTTTTTCTTCTTTCTTTCTGATTTTTCTTATGTCTTTTAAAATTTTATTTTGTGTTCAACAGATGACTGACTCTATTGGTTCCATCTGTTGTTTGATTTCTTTTATATTTTGTTGTTGTTTTTGTTTTGGTTGATCAATTTTATTGTCGATTTTTTTCTTTGTTTTACAACCGTTTGACTATCAATTTAGAAGCGCACGCCATAAGATCATCGTTAAATAATTGTTATTTTATTATTTAATCATTATTATCATCATCGTCATCATCGATGATTACATGATAATTCGTTTGATAATAAATTTTAAGAGAGAGAAAAACAACACTTGTAATTATTGAATTTATTATTTAAAATAAATTGAAATAAAGATTATAGTTTTTACAGCGCCAATAACAATTAGTTTTATATAAAATGTTTTTATAACTATAATTGTTAGATAAGAGTTTTTTTAATAAAATTTACTGATGACGTTATTTAAGATTAAAAGTTTATTTTATGATGTAGGAAAAAAGTACGTTATTAGGTGAATTGTTTTTTATTTTATAATAAAAAAGACTATGGATTAAAAATTAGCATATAGCAAATAACATATAGTCTAGTCGATAAACTCGCCTATAGTCTAGTCGATAAACTCGCCTATAGTCTAGTCGATAAACTCGCCTATAGTCTAGTCGATAAACTCGCCTATAGTCTAGTCGATAAACTCGCCTATAGTCTAGTCGATAAACTCGCCTATAGTCTAGTCGATAAACTCGCCTATAGTCTAGTCGATAAACTCGCCTATAGTCTAGTCGATAAACTCGCCTATAGTGTAGTCGATAAACTCGCCTATAGTCTAGTCGATAAACTCGCCTATAGTCTAGTCGATAAACTCGCCTATAGTCTAGTCGATAAACTCGCCTATAGTCTAGTCTATAAACTCGCCTATAGTCTAGTCGATAAACTCGCCTATAGTCTAGTCGATAAACTCGCCTGTAGTCTTGTCTATAAACTCGCCTATAGTCTAGTCGATAAACTCGCCTATAGTCTAGTCGATAAACTCGCCTATAGTCTAGTCGATAAAATTAGTCTAATCGATAAATCAGATTGTAATTCATTATAATCGAAGTATATTCTACAAACTAAACAGAACCGCAGCCAATAATAAACTAGACATTAGCCTTTACTAGATATTCTTTATATTTCAATCTAAAAATAAATTTGAACTAATTTGCAACTCTTCCAAAATATATATTGATTTGAAATAATTTTATCTCCCAACATCTTTTAACGTTGCAATAATTTCACATAAAAATTCAGTTCATGGTTTGCAAACTAAAATGCTAAAACTAAAATTATAAGAAGACTCCGACTAAAAGCAACTTCTATAAAATATGTAAAATATTTGAGAAAAATAATTTCACACATCACAATAACAATTTTTTTTTAAATATTCGCAAAAAAATAAAAGATTCAACTCAAGAAGAAAAGCAAATCAAATGGAAACTTAACTAAAAAAATCAAGAAAACAAGAAAAATTTTTAAGAAAATTACAACAACATACAACCAGCAGACAACGATAGTGTTGGCGACAAATACAATGCGATATGATCACAATATTTTGTTGGATACTTGGATGTAACTTTTTGCTGTTTGCTATTTGTTGTAGACAATAGAGAAAAAAAATACTCAATGAATGTCATAAATTTTAAACAGGCCTAAAGCAACTTGCAACTACATGACAACAATAACAATAAAAACAAAAAACACATAATATTGCAATAAATGCAACAAATGTTGCACACATTTAAAATGTTACAATGAAAAAAAATATTTACTATAATAAATATTATTATAGCACTCTATAGTCTGACTATAGAAAAATATATATAAAAAGAAACTTACATGATGAAAAAATACACGAAGAGAATTTTAGATTGAGAGGAAAAATAAATTAAATTTTTACACCATTTCTAAAAAAAGGAAACGAATAGAAAGATATTTTTTTTAAAGAAGGACATTGGTTTTGTTAAATGAGTAGCAAGAATGTTTTAACTTGAGTTTTTTATTTAATTATAATATTTTCCTTCTATTGGAAATGGTGTAATTTGTTTTGAAAAAAATATCTTAGACAATAACATACTTAAACGCCTCTTCTTTTGTTATCATAAATTTGAATGTCATTCTTATTATTACTATTATTGTTGTTGTTGCTTTTTACCTAATTCTTTTATTCGGATTACAAACCAACAACAAATGTATCTAAAACATAATTGTGGGGGTTTCTGAGAATCAAGTTAAGCAATAGATGTAACATAATATTATAGCATCATCTCAATAGCTATAAATTCAAAAATTAAAATAAATAAGACTAGTAGCAGCAGTTTTGACAAAATTATGTATAAAAAATATAAATAAATTTAAGAACAATAAAATGAGAACAAAAAACCAAGAAGTGAACTAATGATTGATATTTTAACCACAATAAATTAAATAAAAAAACAAAACAACTAGATATTAAGAAATAATTTGTACTTTTACAATTTAACTCTGAAATCATTTCCAAAGCTAAGAAGTGAAATCGAAAAATTTTAACACAGATTTTTATTTAAAAAATATTATTTAAATTTAGTGTTAACATTGTTGGTTTCTTGTCAATTTGATCAGAATGAGAGATTAGCAAAAATACATATCGTTTTAGAAAATAAAGCTTTTTTTCCATTAGATGTTATTAAAAGAATGTAACTATTGATGTGAAATTTGATTAGAAAATAAGAAAAAAGTCGATAAAATTTTAGAATTGACAGGAACTTTACAATTGATTTCCAAATACGTCAGATAGTATAATATTTATTTCTCTGCCTATTTGTTGTGAAAAGATAAATCCAACGGAATTTTGAAAACCTACAAAGTTCGAAAAACTTCAGACAAGAATTTTATAAAAATTCAGAAATGTGCCTTAAGTATAGTTTTTGCCAAAACGACGAGTTCATCAATGATTAAATAAAATACATTTTTTGGATCTGAATACTACACATACATTTATAATGAAGATCCAGAACAAATAACAAAATAATTATTGTTACCAATTATATTGACATACATATCAAATAAAAGCAGACAAAATATATTTAAAGTGTGTTTTTCAGTTTTTTTTTTTTCAAAAATTATAATCTGAAGAAGAATTAAGAAATACAACACACAATTTTTTCTAAGCTTTCATTTGATATTTATACCATTATAATTTGTAATCAAAATTTCCATTATAAATGGACATGTAGAATTCTGTTTCAGTCGATATAGAAAGCTAAAATTTAACCAAATACTTAAAATGCTTTAATTTAAAGCACTTTACAAAATTGACAATTTCTGAAATTTGTAAAAATTGAAATAATAAAATTTAAAAGAATTTTTTACCTTTTAGAATTCCAAAATTATAGTACCGCTTTCAAAATAAGGATCTGAAAAAAATAATAAAAATCACAAATTAATTATTTCTTCATGCATGTTTATAAATTTAATTAATATAAATTAAGAATTTGTTCGAGGACATCTTATTTATAAAGAAAATGTGAACCATGAAAAGCAAAAAAATCTAGAGACAATTTGCTGAATATGGCAATTGAAGTAGCCGAAATCTAAATGAATTGTCCCAATTTTAACTTAGACTTATTTGTTTCGAAATTCCTAAATGTAGATATTTACATTAACATTTCCATAACTCTTAAATTACAAACTGGAATTAACTTTAAATTTTCGTTATAATATTCTAACAGGATATTTATGGTAAATCTCCAAAAATAATTTCCTGCTGGACGCCATTTTAATAAAAGTCAAATTTTAAAATACTTTTTATACAAATTTGGAAAAAGTGGGATATTTTGTAATCCTCAATTCACTGCCAAATTTGTATACATTTTAGTAAAATTTAAAATTTTTATCATTATTGTTTTCATTTTATTAAAATTTTTAATTATTTTTTTAAAATTCAAAAATCAGCAAAAAAAAAGCGAAAATTGAGTAAAGAACATTGATTTTTCATCCATTTTGTTTTAAAAAGACAGTAATTCCTATATTTTATAAAAAAATCAAAAATATTTTTTTATAAAAAACTAAAGACTTAAGAAACAAACATTTTATATAAACAAAAATGTTTGGTTTTTAAGTCTTTTGTTTTGTTTTCTTAATTTAAAAATTTTAAATATTAATTTCAATTTTCAAACACTTAGAAAAAATTAAAATTTTTTCGATTTTCATGAAACTCCAAAAAATTTTATAGTGACAATGAATTCATTGTTTTTAAATAAAATATAATTTATATAATTATAATATAAAATTGTGAACAGATTTCAATTATTTTGTTTAAAATAGACTTGTATCTAAATTCAGACATTTAAAGTCTTAACCTAATTCGAATATTAAATAATTGAAATAGCAGTTGAGTGTTTTTAAACAAAATCTAAAATATTCATATTTTTGCAAATAAATCTTTTTTTAAACAAAGTAAATAATGTTTGCAAAATTTTAATTATAACTTTATGATATTGAACATATTTGTTTATTTACTTATAATTTAATACTTATTGTTAGATTTATATCAATTGTTTAAAAATTTTGTTACTTTTTTGAAAGTTATGGACACTCCTTTCATAGCAAAAGAAAAAACAAATATGGTCTTTTTGGATGCAATTGTATGGTCAAAATTATAGAAATATACAACATTCTATTAAAACAAAATATACATATGTATATTAATAGCTAAAACATATGTTTGTATATCTTTATATATTTGATTTTTAATATTGTAATGTTACCTACCGCATTGTGGTTTTAGTTTATTGCCAAAAAAAAAAAAAAAAAAAAAAAAAAAATCTATAGATATTTAGCTCCCCTCACTTCCACATTCATATAAAAAGGTATATGTGAATATTTGTTTTTATGTTAGTTAGAGGGTTTCATATTGCAAAATAAAAAAGATCTAAAACCTTGACAATATTTATATTTGTTTTTAATGAAATGTCATCGTTATGTATTGAAGCAGAACATTAAAATGAATAACGATCTTTTGGTTTTATAAAAATCAAAGAGAAACTAAATAAAGACAAAAAAGAGTTATTGCAGTTAACCTTTAATTTTTGTATTAAAAAATAAAACAAATAAAATTAAATTTATTGTTTTATTTATTTTTTCTCCTCCACCTTTTTTTTAGAAAAATATACCTTGATTATGGTTTTTAATATAAATAAATACATATTAAAGTTAATTTATGCATGTCTTTTGGGATTTTGGAATTTTGTTTTTTTTCCAATTTTTTGACAATTTATTAAACTAATAATTCTTAGGTTTCGGAAAAAATGTTACATTTATCGTGACTTGAATTTTGTTTAAAGATGCTAAGAAGGAGAGAGAGACATTTTTCATATAAAGTGCCATATAACTGGGAGGTATGGTCACGTTTCCAAAATATTATTTCTTTTATTTTGTTTTTCTGTGATGATTTACTTTTATTGCATGACATAAATATTTATTTATTTCTTTAGTTTTAATATTAAAATTGAAATACATTTTCAAAGAAAACTTTTTGAATTCAAACGTTGGTTCCCAAATGTTTTTCCTTTTTTTAGAAATAATTCTGTAACTTTTAAACTGTTAGAAATGTAAAAATCAAATTGGACATAGGAACTGTTTTGAAATTGATTCCTAGAACAACTAGTCCCAATCCGGTTATGGCAGTATTAGATGTCTTTCTGAATTTAACCTTGAAAATTTGAAATTAACATTAGAATTTGAACTTTAATAATTTTTACAAACAATGAAATTTCACAGGATTATGGTCAATAAGTTTTCAAATTAATTAGAAGAACTTCAGGTCCAGCTAGTCATAACTAAAATGGTTGCCCACTATAAAAAGCTTTTGCATTACCTTTTGCTTAGTAAGTAGTTCCAGAAAGAAACTACTTACAATATTAAACTTTTTATTTAAGGAATTTTTTATTAAAGGAAATAATTTAGAGAATTTATTTCTATTTAATTTAATTAATTTGAATTCAATTGCTGATGAAAATATTAGAGTGTAGAAAGTGTTGCATACTATTTAATTAGATTACTAACTCATCACATACCTCTATATTTTTCTCTCTCCCTCTCTCTTTCTATTTTAATATTAATCTATTTCATGGTTATAATAATAAACTTAACGGTATAACATGTTTGGCATAATGTCAAGATAATTTTTATGTTTAAAATCCATAAAATTTGTTTAAAAAAATCACACAATCCCCTTAATAATCATAAAATCACTAACTTTTCACTTTTTATCGGTTCAAAAAAAAAACAGAAAAAAACTTAACTTAATTTGTTTATAATTTTTTTTGAAAAAAAATATCACGTGTTTCCAGCAATTGTATTTATTACCAAATATTGCATAAGTGTAAATTGACTTAAGTAAAGGGCGTTGGTAAATAATAATGTAAAGTAAAGACTTCGTCATATTTGTATAATAAATTGATAACAAAAACAAAAAAAAAGAAATTAAAGAAAGAAAAATGGTTAAAATGAAATTAACTAGACATTAAGGTGTTTGTAGCACTTTAAAAGCTTTGAAATTAATTTTATCTTTATTCTTGTCACATTTATCGATTACCTAATTTTAGTTGACACAAAATGTGATTACATAAGGAAAGATGAATAAAAATATATATTTAAATACTTATGAACGAAATCCATTTCTTTTTTGAACTTTTTTTAACTTCTTTCAAATTGATATGTTGAAAATAAGAGAAAATAAAATGAAACAATGGAAGATTGTTTATAAATAACTCAATTTATGATTTATAGGACCTGTACTATCCCAAATCGAAAATGTTTTGGAACTGCTGTGCAAGGATTTGATTCAAAAGCTTTATTTTTAAGTTTTTTGTTTATATTTGATATCAGTGCAATATTAAACTTTTTATTTAAGGAATTTTTTATTAAAGGAAATAATTTAGAGAATTTATTTCTATTTAAACAATAATTTGAATTCAATTGCTGATGAAAATATTAGAGTGTAGAAAAGTGTTGCATACTATTTAATTAGATTACTAACTTATCACATACCTCTATTTTTTTCTCTCTCCCTCTCTCTCTTTCTATTTTAATATGAATCTATTTCTTTGGTCATAATAATAAACTTAACGGTATAACATGTTTGGCATAATGTCAAGTTAATTTTATGTTTAAAATCCATAAAATTTGTTTAAAAAAATTCACACATTCCCCTTAATCATCATAAAATCACTAACTTTTCACTTTTTATCGGTTCAATAAAACAGAAAAAAACTTAACTTAATTTGTTTATAATTTTTTTTGAAAAAATTATCACGTGTTTCCAGCAATTGCGTTTATTACCAAATATTGCATAAGTGTAAATTGAGTTAAGTAAAGGGCGTTGGTAAATAATAATGTAAAGTAAAGACTTCGTCATATTTGTATAATAAATTAATAACAAAAACAAAAACAAAACAAAGAAATAAAAGAAAGAAAAAAATGGTTAAAATGAAAATAAACTAGACATTAAGGTGTTTGTAGCACTTTAAAGCTTTGAAATTAATTTTATCTATATTCTTGTCACATTTATCGATTACCTAATTTTAGTTGACACAAAATGTGATTACATAAGGAAAGATGAATAAAAATTATATATTTAATTTAAATACTTATGAGCAAAATGCATTTCTTTTTTGAATTTTTTTAACTTCTTTCAAATTGATATGTTGAAAATAAGAGAAAATAAAATGAAACAATGGAAGATTGTTTATACATAACTCAATTTATGATTTATAGTCTATTATTTTAGTTTCCTCAAATTATCTTAGATCTAGAGTATTTTCGTTTGGTAAATATTTCTTAAAACATCCCACTTTTGTGAAAGCTTTTAAGATTATTTTTGTTTGGTCTTCAACTAGAAATGACTGGTTTAAGATCCCTTTTTTAATATTTTTCTAAAAAAACTGTTAGTTTGACTACTCTAGAGAAACATAAGACCCAAGAGCAGCAAGATGATCATAACTCAATAATTATTAAACACAAATGTAAATGATCGACATTATTACTAATTACACTTTTACACTATTTTTCGTTTTTTACACTATTTCAGTTTACTTTTCTTCCTCATAAAGTTAAAATTATTTTTTTTTATAATTTATACTCTGAATTTTCATTTATTTTTAAAAAATGTAATATTTTATGAAAAATTTTAGTAATTTTTATAATATATTATTACGAATTACTGACGATTATATAATATTTATGATTCATGTGATTGAAGGAATAATATTATGATTTTAGTAACTCACTTCAAGCATTTGTTAATATAATATTATTATTGCAGCAAACATAAATGATTGTTATGACAAAAATAATTATGTTTGTTGAAAAATAAAATTTTTGGCAAAAATGGAATATTTAGTGGAAAAATTTATGTTTCGCTCAAATATATATATATATATATATTATATATATAATATATATATTATATATTTATATATATATATATATTATAGTCTATTATTTAAATTTTCCTCAAATTATCTTAGATCTAGAGTATTTTTCTTTTTGTAAAATATTTCTTAAAAAATTTTCCCCACTTTTGTGAAAGCTTTTAAGATCATTTTTGTTTGCTTCTTAAAACCAGAAATGACTGGTTTAAGATCCCTTTTTTAATAATTTCTAAAAAAAACTGTTAGTTTGATTACTCTAAAGAAACATAAGACCCAAGAGCAGCAAGATGGTCATAACTCAATAATCATTAAACACAAATGTAAATGATTACACTTTTACACTATTTTTCGTTTTTTACACTATTTCAGTTTACTTTTCTTCCTCATAAAAATAAAGTTAAAATTATTATTTTTTTATAATTTATATTAATGAATTTTCATTAATTTTTGAAAAATTTAATATTTTATGAAAAATTTAGTAATTTTTATAATATATTATTACGAATTACTGACGATTATAAATATTTATGATTCATGTGATTGAAGGAATAATATTATGATTTTAGTACTCACTTCAAGCATTTGTTAATATAATATTATTATTGCAGCAAACATAAATGATTGTTATGACAAAAATAAATTATGTTTGTTGAAAAATAAAATTTTTGGAAAAAATGGAATATTTAGTGGAAAAATTTATGTTTCGCTCAAATATATATATATTTTTTTTAAATTAAAAGTGAATTAATTGAAGAATTAAATATTTTTTATCAAACGATATTATTATAGTAAAAAAATTTCTTGAAAATATTTTATTTAAAAATTAATTTTACTGAAAATAAATATTTACTGAAGAATAAATATCATTTTCAAGAATTGATTATTATTTTTGTGAAAATTTTTATAAATTTTTTGGGTAATAATGAAATCTTTATTATAGTTGTGAGAAAATAACCATGTAAATTCAGGAATCCGGATTTATCTCACACAGAATCCCAAATTTAAGAATTTTGTAAAACCTTCATAATTTTGTTAAACTTAAACTTCAAAAGGTTCTAATAATAATACCTATAGAAGATTTCATCTGCCCTCATTGACTTGTTCTTCTGGAATCTGGACTTTTTCCTCAGAGAATATACACATTTTTAAATGTTTTTAAATAGCGAATACTTTTTGTGTATACGATATGTGCGTACGTTTGTCTGATTGTTCCATTTTTCTTAGAGTCATTGGACGAAAAAAGTGTTTCATATCCCAACTTAAATGAATACATAACTTTTTGATATATTTAACATAGTTCTGTTAACGCATTAACAGATCCTACATGATTATTCGTCTAATTTTAAAAATTTTCAAATGTATCTTTATTATTAACATGTTTATATATTAAATTTGTTTATATGGATTCAAATGCAAAATATATGTATTTTTCTGACTGAAATTTGAAAACAAGTCAATATGACCTCCTCAGGCATTCTAGTGATAATATTCGGTGGTGCCTTGGACCTTCTAGTGTTAATATAGAACTATTTCACAAATAAATATTTCAATTTATTTTAATAAATTTAATTTTTTTCAAAATATTCTTTTTGCTCTAAATTGCTCCAAATACTTTAAAATTTTCATTAAATTTCCACTTTAACAAATGACTAAAACAATTTATTTTCAATTTTAAAAATATTTTATTAAACATTTAAAATAAAAGTGAAAATGCAAATGTAAATTTTTAATAGAAACTATTTAGTTAATTAATCGTTGTTTTCAATTTATCGACAGTCAGTTAAACCACTGACAGTGTGAATAAGATTAATCTGAACAGTTCTTTAACATAACGACTAAAATAATTTTATTGTAAATTAAAACTAAAATTTAAATAAAAATCTTAATTAATAGATTTTTTAAATCTTAAATGAACTAAATAACTTAGAAAAATGTCTATGAAAATCTACTGATTTGTAAAAATAGAGGAAATATATTTTTTTAAATAAATTACAACCGCTGGCCATCACTAGGAGTAAAATCAGGGATGGGATTGCGATATTTTAAAAGTAAACTATTTTTTTACTCGAAGTTAAATAATAAGTAAAATAGGAATTTCGGAAAAAAGTTAACACAAAAGTTATAAAAGAATTATTTGGTAAAGAATTTAATTCCCAAAATGAAGCTTTATTGAAAAATGTTCATATTTAAACAAGGTACGGAAAAGCGTATTTTCAGATTATCTTCATTTGTTAAGATCGCTTGCGAATTCAAAAAAAATGCATTAAAATTTTATCTCTAATTTTTAATTTCAGAACTAAAATCGATCATATAAGAAGAGCAGAAAGATATATTCAGAAAGATGACTACATAAGGTACGGAAAAATCAGATTTTATATTCTTTGGTGATTTTTTATTATGAATTCTAACTCTTTTCGATGAGCGATTAAAATATTCAAATTTTTTCGAAATTAGAGTCGAAACTTTCTAATCTTTATGAATAGGTGCAAAAATGTATAATCTTCCAAGTCTGGCTTTTGAATATATATTATTTTAATGAATACAATTTTCATTGTAAGTATTCTTCTTTTTGTGACCGAGCGATTGAAAAGTATTAAAATCTCTTTTCACTCTGTTCACTCTGCATGGAGTGAATTGGAGCTAAATCCCAAAAAAGTTTAATCTTCCTACTCTGCCTTTGGTATATCTTTTTTTAAAGCAAATTCCTCCCAAAGTCATGAACTTAATTATATTAATGAATGAAAAATTTTACTATTTTTACATGTAAGAAGTTTGTTTTAAATTTTTTTATTTGTCTAATTTTATCATGGCTGAAGTCAATCGTTTTATTTAGGGTCTTTGAAAAAAATATTTGTTTTTTAAGTTTTTTTTTTTTGTATAGAGTTTTACTTTCATTTAATACTTCCTTGCAAATAAATATTTATTTGAGTTTTTTTTATAAATTTTATTTTTTAGTTTTTGTTAATTTTTAAATTTAACAAAACAAAACTCATGCAATTTTTGTTAAATCTTGTTTTTATCTCCTCTATAATTTATTAAAAATATATGAATCTTTGCACGAGCTCTACAAAATAGATAATTATTTTAAACTTTTATAATGCCCTACATCATTTAAAACGATTACCGTATTATGGATTTGTATTGGGGTTTATAAGCAATACAAAAGTAAACACCGATGAAACCATAAGATACGATCGGTCAATTTACACAAATATTCTTTCACTATCGGTTATAACACTTGAATTTTTATAAATTCGTTATTAGTTCAAATTTCCTTTATGTTAAACTCACTTTGGAAAAGCTCATGAAAAATTTGACGTCGTCCAAAAGTTCCTATTTAAAGCTCATCACAGCCACATTTCATTTTCATTTTATTACTTATTATCGTGATAATTATGATTCAATGATCATGATCATGATCATGATTAATGTAACACACAAAACTAACAATATGAAATAGTGTACTATTAAATCGATCTTAACTCTTTTTATCTAATTTTCTCTTGTTTTGTTACTATTTTCACTACATTTTTTTCATGTTGAATACATTTTTCCGTAGCTGGTGGGCGTTGAACTTTAAATGTAAAAATGGGTTCATGTATTTTTTTTTTTTGCCATTTAATTGTGTTTACATGGATTTTGATGGTTGTAAGTATTTTTATTAGAGTATTTTGAATATTAAATAAGTCTTTTTTGTTTTAATACAATTAAGTCAATTTCAAGTTAATAAAAAGAAAAATATATTTATAGAAAAAGGAAACTGTTTTTATACTGTAATAAAAACAAAAGACATAGAGGGAACAAATTAATTGTAATATGAATTGTCACCGATTTTGGGAAAGAGTATTTTAAATTTCTTAATGAGCGGTATATCAAATATTGTCTTTGTTAGTTTTTTAATTTTAACAAAATTAACAAAAACAATAATAATTTAATGAAAATTCATTTTCATATAATTTCTCGTAAAAAAAAATAATTTTTCTAAAAATTTAATTTTTCACTATAATTTCTACATTAAAAAAAATCACCAAAAAGTGAAAGTTCACTACATATTTAATATTCATTTAAAATTCAAATTGAAAATTCAAACAAATATATTTAACACAGAATTTAAAAATGCATTTTTTATCAAAAAATTTAAAATATTTTTTTTTTTTACTTTTACAAAATTTATTTTTATAAAATATTTTCCAAATTAGTTTTATAAAAGAAACAAAAATTACATTTTGTATAAAAAATTAAAATATTTATATTATTTATATTAATACTAAAAAACATTTTTTCTTAAAAAATTAAATTAAATTTTAAAAAATCAATATTAAAAATTTTATTTTTTATAAAATTTTAAATATTCAATTCTAAAAAAAATAACTTAAATATTTTTCGTAAAAAATATAAACATAAATATTTATTTTTATTTAAAATTCAAATTATAAAAAATCAAAAAATATTTTTCATATAAATTTTAAAAATTATTTTCTCCTAAATTTAAATTAAAAAATTTTAAATTATTTTTAAATATTAGAATTTTCATAAAATAAATAAAAATTTTATTTTTCATAAAAAATTTAAAAATTAAAAAAAATATTTTAAAATTGATTTAAATTTATTAAAAAACAATTAAAAATTATTAAAAAAAAATATAAAAATTACAATTTTTTTTAATTTAATAGAATATAAATTTTTTCGTAAAAATGTTTATTATTACATTTTTTATAAAATGTATTCAACTAATAATAACAAAATTAAAAGTCAAGTTTTATATAAGATAAAAAATTTTATTTTAATTTTACGTAAAAAAAATTAAATTCAAATTTTCTCAAAAAAATTTTGAATTAAATTTTTCATAAATTTTTAAAAAATTCAACTTAAACTATAAATTAAATTTTCCAAAAACCCAACTTTTTGATAAAAAAAATTTTGCTCATAAAATAATTCGTTTAAATTAAAAATAAATATTTGATCGCATAGAAATCGATTCTACGAACTCTTATTTACTTCAGTTTCTCCGTTATTTTGTTCGTACTTCTCCTTTCATTTTCATAAAATCTTGTGCCCAAAAAAACTTCCGAGCCCTGACAATTAATTTAGAAGTGGACATGCCTACAACAGAGTGAAGGCCGGCAGTGCTTAATCGATTCCGTGAAGGTTTTAATATATTTACTGAATGATACTATATAAGTGAATATTTAAGTTCACTATCTAAGTTTTTGAGATATATTCAATCATAAAATCAATAAATCAATATAATTTAAGGCATATTTTCTCAAACACTAAAACAATAACAAAAAAGTGAATAAATCTATTTGAATTACTTATGAAAACATCTGGTCACTTATCAACTCTAACATGTGCCCGACAAATGTTACATTCGATTTTCGTTTTATTTACAGCAAAAAAAATCTTATGTACTTAGTGTTATGACACAATTATGACAAAAAAGATAAAATAGAGACAATTTACATTATTTTACTCTAAACTATAATTTTCTATGAAAATTATACAAAATTGAAGAATGAGGAAAAAAATTAAAATGACATAAATGTTAAATAGACAAACATATAAGACATGACATGATAAAGAGAACAAAAAAAAATAGGAAATATATAAGACAATTTTTACAAATTAAGCGGGTATTTTTTTGGAGCGAATTCACCTGTAGGTGAACCGGTTAGATAAAAGTAATTATCTATAATAATGTAATTGAATTATTTTGTCAGATTACTGAATGAATGAATAAAGTACGCATAAGAATATGGTTATTGTAATCATAATTGGAGAGGCAACATATTATGGTTATGTCATCATTATAACAGTATGGTTATACACCTAACTAGATTATGGTTAAGAAAATTTTCGAATTATATTATTTACCATAATATTGTTGTTTTACATCATAAAACTTGTGTGATGACTCAACCAAAATATGTTGACTTTTAGTTATGGCGTATGAAATATATTATTTGTCCCCTGTTTGCATTAATCTCTTAATACTGTTGAGTTATTGAAAATTTAAAAAAAAATTGAAACTATCGGGTTTGTTTCCCCTAATTACATACAACTACACTTACAAACACTTAGATAAACTATATTATGCATAATATTATTTACTTATATCTGCTTTGATCATAAATTATGGAATTTTGTATTAAAGACAAATTACTACAAAAAATAATGGAAAAAATTAGTATTATAATGTTTTAAGATAATATGAACAACATTAAAAACAACTCAATACAATTACAAACATATTTATTTTAAATAGTTACAAGCAAACAAACAAAGAAACCAAAAAGTAAATGTATGACAATTCAGAAATTGAGATTAGAAAAAATCATAAAACATTATTAACAATTATTTTGTTGTCTCTGAATTGTGCTCCATTTAATGTTTTTAAATAAAAAATAAATGCAACAATTTAAAATTCAAATTTAAAAAAAAGTTATCTTGTAATAAAAATTGTATTTTTATTCCCTACATTAGCACAAGTGGTGAATAAGGATATGTAAGATTGTCATACACTGTGTAACATTAAAAAGGAAACCGTTAAAACCCCATAAAATTTGGCATCAAATTCAGAGGCGATTAAGTTAGGCTTCTTCGACTGTTGTTACGCTCATATCCTTACTAATGGACCCATCTTGATCATGATACTTGACAGGAATGTTTATTATCCTGAACAGATAAACAGATATTTGGTAAATAAAAAATTAGAGACCGATATCTGAGACTACCTTTAAATTCAAACAAAGAACTTTTACACTTTTCAATAAACATATAAATAAAATTTTATCGTAATAATCGCATTTACAAATTATAACCCTGACAATGGACCCTAAAAAGATAATCAAATTCCTTTTAGACAATTTCAGATAACACAACCAGACTATACACTTTAACGGCATCAAATGAATAGTAAAGAGACAGTAAAGACTTTATAAGCACTGCTATTTGTCCCCATGACCATAAAATGGTTAAATAATCGATATGATTCAATTCAATTCATTCAAACACTTGATCACCACGATGTGTATTGTAAAGAGACAGTAATTGAGCAGTATTGCGATAGTGAAGATTTGGCACGTTTTGCCAAATTTAATGATCATAAACTTTACATGATCATACGGTACTGGCGGACATTAGTTGATAAAGTTTTATGAAAAATCCTATTAATTCATGATCCTATTGACAGGAAAAATATACTATCTCCATTGTACATCAATTTCTTAGTATTTAACACATCTGTTTCAGAAGTACATATTAATATTCTGTTCATAGATAAAATGAGAAAATTAAAAATGCAAACATAAAAAAATAAATTTGTCTGTTATGACATTATTCCATCAAATAATGATATACATTTATACTCTTACTAATTAGTTTTAGGTGCTGTAAGTGTGCTTTACTTGGACCACTCTTCAGATGCGTTTTAAAAATATGAGAATTTTATTGTACTTGTCTCCTTTTATTTAAGACACTTTATCGTTGTAAAAATAATCACCTTTAACTGAATATTTTGCACAAATTAATATTGCAAAAAAAATTAAAGTTCGATCTCAAACAGATTAAGTCGCATCGTGCAAGAGAATTATTTATCATGACATAGATTTCTGTCTTAATGATTTCTGAAAATTTAAAACCATTTAAGGAACTTTAAACTCTACAAGAAAAATGCATGTTTGCACTTTTTTCTTTCGAACATAAAAATTGCGTTTACGCTCTGCAGAGAAAAAGTGTAATTTTTATTTACACGATAACAAGTTAAAATTTACATTTTACATGAAATATACTTGCAGTCATGTAAATGTACAAATTATCTAATATTTTTAACATTGAGGGTATCAAGATGTCAACTTTTGTAAAATTGTTATTATTTTTTTTTTGCGATTCAATTTATTAACAAATTGTTGGTTAAGTTTATGATAAATAAAATAACAAATTACAAATGCAATTGTAGCAAAAACAAAAAACAACAACATCAATAAAAAATTACATAAATGATTTAAAACTACAACAAAAAGAAAACAACCAACAATTATCAATATATCATTTTTTAACAAAATCTACTTGAAACCCGGGAGTTAAAGTTTTTTTTTTTTTTTTTTTTTTATAAAAATATTGAAAAAAAAAACTTATTAAATATTTTTCTAACAAACTAACACACGTGTGTGTGATTCGGATTAAACTGGACTATAACGATTTATAACTTCAAATAAGCTGCTACTTGTCTTCAATTTGAAATCTTATGACTTTTTGTGTCAATTTAGTTTTAATTAAATTTGTAGTTTTTTCTCTTCAATATTCTTTTCCCGGTTGGTGGTCGTGTTTATAAGATCAGATTTCTTTCCTTATCTCATTCTAGTTGTTTTTAAAGACTATTAATACTTTAGAATGATTTGTTAAATGTTGTTTTTATTCTTATCAAGATTTAAGTTTCTTTTTGAAATTAACTATTTTTTCAAGTACCCTATACTATTTTAGGTGGTATATTTTTTGTTCAAAACTGTTATACCATTCCATAGTTAACATCTTGATCCGTTAAGTAACCAAAAAATTACATTAAAATGTTTGTAATTGTGGGCAGGACATAATGTTAAAGACAAATGTTTTATGGTAAATTCATAAAGATTTTTTTTAATTTGATCAAAAATAAATTTTCATTATTAGAAAACGGTTAATATCAAATCTGTTATGTAGATAGGACCTATATATATATATAGCTTTTAAAAAATAGTATTTCCTGTCACTGTGAGTTATGACACCGTTTTATTATTATATTTTTCTGATAAAATATTTTACTTAATTTTAAAGTTAAGTGACAAAAAACTTTTGAGGCTCAAAAGGGATAAAATAATTTTCAATACCAAAACAAAGCTTTTAGTGCACACTTTCACCCCATATATACTTCTGGTAGCTCTTTTCTTTTGAAACTTTTTTTGCATTTAAATAAATTTTAAAGTTTATTTTGGAATAGAACTTTTGAGGCTCAAAAAAGATTTAAAAGATTTTAATACCGTAAGAAAACTACAAATGTACTCTTTTAAGATCTTTTTGATCGCTTCTGTTCAACCCTTTTTTCTTTTGAAAAAAAAGCACGTCTTTTAGCATTTTTGTTTAAATTTGTGAAGGGAAAACTTTTTAAGATATCTTGATAAATGTAGTATCAGAGTATGAAAAAACTCGGAGTAAAATCTTAATTTTCAAATGATCTTTATTTTTACTCTTATTTAAGGAAAATTTTAAAACTCTTTTTTTTCGATTAGAATTTTAATATTTATTTTTTCGATTTTTCTCTGTGCAAAATCGAGTAAAAAAAAATTTACTCTTCTTTTAGCGAAGAGTAAAAAGAAGATGTTTATTTAAAAATTAAAATTATACTTATAGTTAGAGGCTATGATATGGTCGTTTTTAACCAACTTAAATTTTTTTATTTTAATCTTAACAAGTTGTCCATAAAAATGTTATACATTTTCTTTGGTAGTAAATATATGACCATCAGTTTTAAATTGGCCCCCAGAAAGAAATAACCACAAAATATTCATTAAATCAATTTGTTAATAGTTTTTTTTCTCCGTTTATTTTCCCCCATTTTAGCTATTTTCAAATTGTTACAATTTTGTGTTATTTTATTTATATTTTTACGCGCTTAAAACGATTACTTTAAGTTTAAAATAGTTTTAATTGATTTGTTAAGTTATTGATTTGTGTTTTTGGAGTTGGTTTACTACCAAATGCGGGTGACAGAAATTGATCGACTCAATTGTAAATTTTTTACCAAAAATGGTGGAATTATAGCAAATTGAAAGAAAAAAAAAATAAATAGAATGTGGACTAAGTTTATTAAATAAGTTTTGGGTATTAAATAATTAAGAAAATTTGGTAAGAGAAAAATATGTTTAGTTTAATAACGTCAATTTTTATAACCTTAACAATAAATTGAAAATAAACGTTTTTTTTTTATAAATTTGGATCATCATAAAAGGAAGAATTAAATATAAAGAATTAGTTTATAGCTTGAACGGGGCTACACGAAATGACGTCCTGATTACAACCAATACAGGATAGAACAATTAAGACCAAACAGGATAGAACAATTAAGACCAAATCAATTATTTCTGCCAACTTACGCCAAGATATATTAAGATTGTAAAAGTCGGTTAAGGCCTTTTATATAATATCCCACGTGACATAAAAATTATGATTCTACGATTTTAGCTTTCTTAAACATACTTATTTAAAATATTATGAAAATATTAACATTTGTGAGAGTTTTTTTGTCATTTGAGGTAATTCTCGGACGAGAGAATTATACGAGGATTACAGGAAGTTATAGACCGATTCTCGTTAAAATTGCTTTAGTTTTTTTATTTGTATAAATCTTAAAAAGGTGGAATATTAGCACAATACTAGCATTTTTTGAATTTAATATTGTTTTAAAGAAATTTTCGGAATTGGAGCAGTATTGGAGCTACGGCCATTTGTCAAGCCACATTCTTAAAACTTGTCATGCATAAAACTTGATTTTATTATATACTTATTTAAAATTTTATAATACGTACATTTGTGAGAGATGGTTGAGAGGATTTTTAGAGCAGACCCTATGTGAAGACTATAGGAAATTATAGGCCAATTCTCTTAAAAATTGCTATAATATTTTGAGGTTCTATAAATTTTATTTAGTATTGAATTTTCACAAGGTTTATATAGACTGCCTGTCACTTAGATGGATATACCGAAATCCAATTAGATAATGATTTGATTGATCCGCATAACCGATAAAGACCACTAGTGTAAGCTTTTCATATAGTATAGACCGATATACGAAACGGCCTTAGAACGAATTTATTACTCTTTAAAATGTGAAATTGTAAATGAATATTTTATTCCAAGTATAACATCAAAAATAAAATCTCTTAAGAACCTTGAACCAAATCCGACTGTCTGTATAGAGCATCGTATCAGAGATCTATGAGATTTAAGAGAAGATTTTTGTTGTGTGTAGAGAAAATTGACATTGACCGATAAGTGAATAAGTTCAAAATGTCAAATGTCTAAAAGCTTTGCAATTTTTTCGAAAAAAATCTATATTCATTTGTGTAGTATCCACCACATGTTCACGGTCACAATTACATTGCGTCACAATTTATAACAGAATATATCGTTATATAAATACAAATTTCACAATTATTGGGGTCCTAAAATGTGTCACAGTTCAGACTATATTTTTTTCTGCTGATCTGATTTTTATAATTTTTAGAATAGTAATAATGAATATGTATAGTGATATATAATGACCGAATAAATCTGTATATTTTACTTGAAAAAAATTTAAAAGTCTTTTGTTGGAATTTTGAGGTTGACTCAGATGTCAATCAATAAATTTCTTCCTGAGTGTGCCAACAACAGACAGACGGATGTATCGACTTAACTTTCATAGGATAAATACTTTATGAGGTGACGAATATTTCCTTCTTGGCGCTACACACGGAATGACAAAGTTGATATATCGTCTACATCACTGGGTATAAATAAATATAAGATTTGGTTATTTTATTTTCACAGCTAAACGACGTATATTTGGATCCATTTTTTTTTTTTTTTTTTTTGTTAAATTGTTGGAATATCCCATATGAATTCTGAAATTGAAAAAATATATTTTTTTAAACAAAAGTGCTTTAAATGTATTTCCCCCTTTCGTTAAATAACCTTTTCAAAATTTCAATTTAAAATTAATAAAAAATTTTTCTTTAGATTTTATTACTAAATTTTAGTGTCAAATTTTTTAATTTTATATTTTCCCGTATTTTTTACAAAATTCTAAATTTAAACAAGAAAAATATGAATCAAACATTAGTGAAGCTTTTAATCATATTTATAATTCTAATAGATCAAGGTAAGAAAAATATTCCATAATCGTTTTCTATAGCCCCCCCCCTCAATTCCTATTATTTTTTCTTTCTAGGAACTTCTACATATGGACAATGTTATTTGCCTAAATCTTGGTTAGAGGGTGATTGGCATTTAATTTTAAAATATGAAAATGAAAACTTGGAACTACTACGAGAATTGTCAGTACGAAATGGTACTTCTCTCTATATGGTTTGTAATAATAACGATATTACCGAAATCTCATGTGAAAATAATAACTTTAATAGAGGATTTCCAGCAGAAGATTGCTATAATCCCTTGAGACCACAATTAAGATTAGAAAATAATAAACAGTTATGTGATTATAATTTATATCGTGTCGGTTATCAGATTCAATGTAAAAATATGGATTATTTTTTTGAAACCTATAAAGTCTGTTTCGATTATGAACGCAAGAGTACTCTTTTCACCATCAATACAGCATATCCATTTGGTAAATATTCTATCTGAATTTTGGGCGAATTGAATACATTTATTATATTTTTCTTATCTTTTTAGTAAAACCCCGTCCCTCTGGTATGATGTTTGATCCTGATGAAATATTTAGCATGAATATTTTCGCCTGCTATAATAAACGTAATATTTATGCGAAATTTCAACAAACTTTGGACGTTAAACAACGGTTTATGGGCAGCAATGCTGGCGATGAACGTATTGATCGTGGTCACTTAACCCCGGTGGGCGATTATATGACAAATACATTAATAGCCACTACATTTAAAATGATTAATGTGATACCCCAATTCCATAGCATTAACGATGGTAATTGGAAGCTATTAGAAGAATGGGCCAGAAATCCTATAAATACACCTGCTAAAGTTTGTAGTGGCGCTTTTAGGTGGATATTAAAGTTACCAGATTCAAACGATGAATTAAAAAGTATGTATTTGGGAGAAAAGATAATTCCTATACCATTATGGACCTATAAAATTGTATTAAATCGTCAAGGTATACGTACAGTATTTTTACAATATAATAATATCCATGATAAACGAATACCACCTCAAATACCAGATGACACATGTGTAGAGACAACATGTCCGAATATAAATCTTATATCAAATAATTATTATGGTTACACATACTGTTGTAATTCAGAACATTTTATGAGAAATGTTGTACCAAATTTAATAAACTATTGTTAGATGGATAAATCTAATAATGGTATAACTGGATTAATACCCACCGGAATAGGTGACCAATATACGACACTTAATGTAGATGCTTCTATAGATAATATTTATTATTAAGTTTATCACATAAATATGATTTGAAACATAATTGAACAAAGTTAAAAATGTGGTCACCAAGCAATATTCTAGATTACGAAGTTCTTCTTAATTTATTTCCATAAATATAACACGAACGTCAACAAAACTCTTGACATTATGTGTGTACAATAAAGAAATTTGTCATTGAAGTTCAAGTCATAAATGAAACCCATGACATCGATTAAGAACCACACGGTTAGAACAGAAATTTTCAAGTTGCTTTGGAGGATAAGCCGCTATCCCTCGAAATGTATGGAAAAAAAATTTAACTAGAGGAAGTCTCGTTTAGACTGGATTTTAGAAAAATATAGAGAAAATTATTTTGATGTAAAAAACTATTAAAGAAATTAAAATTTTCTGATTTTTTGAAAAATAAAATTAAAATTTGAATTTAAAAAAACGAAACCAATAATGATATTAATTTGAAAGTATCGCTTTTCCCACTTTTTCAAATGAAAATATCCAAAATTCCAATCCGTGTAAATCATTTTTAAAAATTTTAGTTTTTTCACTATAATGAAAGTTCTGTCATTATAAGAGTCGGGGTTTTAAATGTTTACCTATCATATGTAGCTGTAAATTAAGTAGCTAAAAATTAAGGACCCGAATTAAGACTGCTAACTTAAAAAGACTAAAAGTAGACATTGGCAAAAATGGGTTAAACATTTAGTTTGACTTAAATATCTGTGAAGTTATCAGAGATAATTATATGTGATACCACATTTTCATAAAGATTTATAAGGTTTATCTCTATACAAAATATATTTTTCCTGAATTCATTAATGAATTTATGTCCAACTTTTTAAAAATAACAAAATTAATTCCAAGCAAATCGATTTGAAAAGCTAATTGCCAGCACTCTGGACCCACAAAAAACTTACAGTTTTCAAATAAACTAGAAATTTTTCAAAAATGTTCTAGTAAATCTAGAGTGAGATGTGAGATCGAAAAAAATGTTTATACCTTTAACTGAAATGTAATTTGATTATTTTTTTGATCAAGTTACCTTTGTCAAACATGTCTTTTATAATGTTTAATATTAAAGAAATGAATACATTGTTTTTCTGTTTAAAACGAGGAACCAGAAAAAGTGCGTACTAAAATTATTAAATATTTTCAATAAAAACCAATTTGGTTCTACAAAAACAGTACCGGGAGAATTTTTCCATTGATAGAAAGTCTGGTTCAGGTAGAAGAAATGGCCCACATGATGTTTTTAAAGCCAAAAAAATAGAATACATTTTCAAAAGAACTCCTAACACATCCGGTAGAAAAGCAGTCCGATTAACTCAAGACGTTTCTAACTGGTAGGCTGTTGAGAATTCATAGGCTAAAAAGGGGGAAAAACATGCAAAACTTCTCAGAAAGTTTTTGGTATAACAAACAATTTGCAGTTACGGCAACAGAAGCGAATCATTTGTTTCAATGGGCTCCATAAATATTGGAATCTGGTTAAAATGGAATTGAAGAGCACAAAAAAGTTGTCCAAAAGTGTAGTAGTTTTTAAACGGAAATGGAAGTGTTTCCGAAAACGGTTTAAAATTTCATCAATAGTGATTAAAAATAGAAAAAATAAAAACTGTAAGTTTGGTGGTTTTGTTTTTATTTACATATATGTATGTTGAGAATTATTCGACCTCACTACTTATTTACTTAAATTATATATCTGTACATTTAAATTCTTTTATGCTCGATTGCATTTGTAAATACGATTGACTTTATAATTTTGAATATTTTTTTAATAAAAAAATAAATAAATAAATAAAGTCGGCATTTTTACTTTTATTAACCATATTTGTACTGTTTTTTTTCTCTCTTTTTTTGGTTTAAAAACCTATAATTTATGTGGGAATATAATGATATTTATGGACAATTTAATAAACAATTAAAAATGTTTTAGTTGTGAAATTGCTATAATTTTCATTGAAAATTGTGGCGGAAAAAAAGTCATCTAAACAAAACTTAATTATAGTTGAGATTAAATAAAAAAAATAAGATTTAATATTTATTAAATTTTTTAATATATTTCATCAATATAATACAATTTCATCAATGCAACAAAATTTTTATTTAACCAATTTTTTTCTGACTTTCGCAATATTTTACAAAAATTCCTATAAATTTCGCAAAAAAAATAATTTTATATTTAAAAAAAAAATCATTTTTGGGATAATCTACTAGAAAAATACAATTAATGTCTTTATTCTAAATTGCTTTAAAATACAGATTTGATTCAGTTTCAATGAAACAAAAAAGCCCCACCTACAAAAAATTATAAATTGGTTAAAAAATATGAAATACCCTTTTCAAATCCAAATTGGCTTATTTAATATATATTTATATTTTCGTTAACAGATTGATATTAAAACTACCAGAAAACAAAAATAACAACTTAAGATATTTTTGAAATGATTGTGCTAATACACCAATTAACTTTATCGGTTTAGAAGAAACCTTTAAGAAATAAATACAAATAATGATTTCACATACAATTTTAAAAAGTTTTATTAGAAAACCAACAAAAAAAAAAAAAAAAAAAAACAAGAACAGACAAAAAATAACCAAAATAAATGTTAAAGATAGAAAAAATACAACCTGTTTAGTAAAAAAAATAAAACATTTTATATTAAAAACCTTTTTTTGAACAAAATACTGACCAAATGAACTAAGTTTAAAAGATACACCGAAGACTTTTATATTTAAGCGAAACCTTAATTAATAAATAGGAAAACGATCAATAAAATAATCAAGTCCCTGATCATTTAGTGGTCATTATTGTCCAAAGAATTTCCTATTTAAAACTAAACAAAATCGATTCAATAAATAAAAAGTTATAGGCCGCAATTGGAATCTACCTCCAAAAATTCTTGAGAAAATCTTTCGCATTTTCTTTAAATAAAATAAAAATTAATGAACTCTCACATTCAAACTTAATGTCAGAGCAAAATAAAATTTGACCCAATTATTTATTGTAATTCAGAGAAGTTTCGTATTTAAAACCAACTGAATCGGTTATGTTTATAATAAGTTATAGACTTATATCTGAGACAACTTCAAAATATTTTTCATTTTAATTAAAAGTTAACGATCGCTCACATACAAACTAATTAAATTTGTCCAGATTATATATTGTATTATAGGGAAATTCAGTAGTTAAGATAAACAAAATCGGTTTAGTAAATAAACAGTTATAGACCGATATTTAAATAAACCTCAAAATATTTTTTAAACTTTTCTATAAAAAATTAACAAACTCACACATCCGAGATATTTGTCAGAACTCATTAAATTCAATCTGATTATTTACTACTGTTCAGAGACTTTTATATTTAAAACATACAAAATCGGTTGAATAAAAAAATTAACCCTTAAACTGTCTTTGTATTTTTTAATTACAATTTATTAAACGGCCATTCTAACTACTGGATTTGAATAAAATTTAGTCAGATTATTTATTATAGTTCAGAGTATTCTCACATTTAAAACCGACCGAATCGGATTAGTTAATGAACGCTCACATCTAATCTAACTGCAAGATCACAATAATATTTTTGGCTGACTCAAACGTTCAGTTGATAAAAAGTGAAGTTCAAGTAAAATTCTTAGGAATAAATTTGGTAATTTCTCTATTAATTGATTCAAAACAATGTCCTAATTCATACATATTCTGCATTAAAATTGGTTCCGTAAAAAAGTTATAACCAAAAAAATTGAGAATTTTCATGACTCTCAGAAGAGATTTTTATTGATCAAAAATCTATGTCTTTAATGGTAATAACATTGTTGTAATAATTAGAGCATTAACTGAGGGAAGTATAGTAATCATTTTGAAACTGAGGGAGGCAAAAAATTGTTAAAATATTTGTAATTCTGGGCGTGACATTCTGTTAAAATTCTGTATTATTTTCTAGAAGAATATATTTTTTTTTAATTTGATCAGAAGTAAGTCTGATGACTTATTAGAAAATGTATATATAAAGAGATTTGGCTAAAGCAAAGATCAGTAAGATCCTGAGGATAGATCGGTGTAATCTTGAGTAAAGTTCGGTGAAATCTTGTGGAGAGATCAATGTGATCTTCTGTAAGAATCATTGCGATTTTATGAAAAGGTAAATCTGGGAAATATCAATAAGATCTTGCGTAAAGATCAGTGTGATTTTGTGTAAAGTTCAGTGTGATCTTTTTTAAAGATCGGTGTAATCTTATGGAAACATCAGTGTGATCTTGTAGAAAATGTTTAAATGTTTAAAGAGGCTTCGATGTTTAGTTCCTTTACTTATGTTCATATTTTGTTTTTATTTTTTCTAATATTTTTATTTTCAAAAATTGTTGCATGTTGTTAATTTGATCAATTTAATGTGGTTGATTGAGTTTTGTACATAGTTTTTTATTACAATTCTTTTTTTTTTTAACATTCAACACAATTTAGAAATCAATAGCAATTTATTAAAGTTTTAAACCAAATTTTATAAAAATTCTTGCATGCAATCAGTATTTTTCCTCTTTTTAGTAGATTTTGGGCAATAATTGTGGTATGAATTAATAAAAAACAAGAAACAATTTAAAAATCACACTTTAGTTATTAAATAAAATGGAAAACAATAATAATTATTGGTTAAGAATTAACAAATAATTCCGAAAACTAAAAAATGAAATTAAACAACTGAAAATAAATAAAAAAAATATTGAAATAACTTTTGAAAGGTTTTTTAGTTTTAGTTAAAGAAAAAACTGGTTGAAAATGTTGCCAAAAATAATTTGATTAAAATCTTAATAAGAAAATCTGATTTAAAGCAGTTTTTTCTAGAGAGAAAAAAAACTAAAAACAAAAATATTAGAGTTGTGAAATAATAAACTAAAATTTTTTAATGTTTAATGTTTAATTACAAGAATTAAGTTATTTTTATCTTATTAATTTTATATTAAAAATATATAATAAATATTTTTTTTAAAGATTTTTAATACAGATTATGAATTTTGCAAACTAATAATGTACATGAGTTCAGGAGTACATGAGCATTTTTTACTAACGGAATGCAGCTAATATTGTGGAAATTATATGACTTATGTGTTGCTGGGGAATAGTACCCTATAAAAAGTACCATAATAATATATGGCAATTTAATGCTTAATGAAATAAATCAATTTATACAAGAGTCGTTCATTAATTTTTGGTGGCTGATAACTAATAACTAACAATAAGGTGAAGGGTACGTAGAACATAGCAGATTTTAGACAATGTTAATCTTCTTAATCTTCAGTTTAAATTAAACTTTTTCAAGTTTAGGGTGAAATAATATTGTACATATTAGAATCTAGTTATTCATTTATAAAATTATAACTCGATAATTATTTAAATTTACATTTTAGTAGTAAAATTTTAGGGAAGAAAATTCCTAAAAAACAATGTTAAATTAAAATTTTATTCCATGAAGGGGAATTTAAAATTTATGCAGTTATGATTTTGCATGTTAATTCAACATTGTTTCATAATAAATAAATTTTTTCCTAGAATTTAGAAACAAGTAAAAAACTATCTTCGGCGAATCTGTAATACCTTGCACCACACGTATACATGTATGAAGTTTCAGCAACATTAGGATAGTCACATACACTCCAACACTCCTACAATAACACATTGATAATAGCAACAAACGGGTATCATATCCGATCATCCGATTTTCAGAATTTAAACCAAAAGTGTTTATTTTTTATTAATTTTTAAAACGCATTTTTGGTGACAAATTGTAGTATAAGTGAAAACAATATTTGTAGTAGTATTTGTAAAAAATCATTTTTTCATTTTTATTTTTATTATTGAATACCCTCCATTTAACCTTTAAATGGAATGATAGTAAGATACAATCAACTTATTATTGCGAAATTTTAATGAGATTTAATTGAGAGATCGCGTAAGATATCGATTTTTATCTATTACTATACTGAACCGATTTTGCTGGCTTAAAATAGGAAACTTCTAAGGTCTATAACAAATTCTAAGGCCAAATTTCAATGAAGTCTGTCAGTTATTATTGATATGAGCGTACCAACAATAGACGAATATAAGTTATTCTACTTAAATTTTGAGTTAATGCAAGAATATGTACATTATGGGGTCTTTGATGATTCCATCTTAGCGTTACATACGGAATGGTCACCACTTGTGCTGGTGGAGGGTATAATAATTTTTAGTGAAAAAATGTATCTCTCAATAAGAAAATCATTTGTGATAAATTAAAAAAAATAATTAAAATTAGAGAAAATATTTTTTGTTAAAAGTTGTAATATTCATATCATTTATTAAAAATTGGTTTAGCATCAAAAAGTATTAATGAGAAAACAATTGGTATTCGTGGTTTACAAGTTTTGGACCAAAATTTGGGAAAAATTAGATTTTTTTATATAGAAAATGTTAAAATTGAGATATTGCGAATTTTTGGTTATCACTAATAGAATTTTATAAAAAATAAATATAATTCAGTTTTGATTGATGAAAAAACATTGTCACTTGAACAATTCTCATTAACTATAAAATTTCCAACGTACAATGAAAATTCCTTATAACTTAATTGAAATTCTAATTAATTATTTTATTTAGAAATAAATAAAAATAATTAAAACTTCAATTGAAAAACAAAAGAATTGAGTAATTAAAATTAGGACATTTTTTCTAGACTTAATTAGCGGCTAGTTAAAGTGTTATGGCATTAAAATGGAAATAAAGGAAAAATAAATATAATAATTTAAATATATTTATTTTATCTTTTAAATCATTTTAAATACCAGTGTTTTTGTTTTGTATAGAAATGTAAAATAAAACAAAATATTTCTTTGTTTTGTATTTGTTTAATTAACAATAAATATGTCACAATATAATAAAATAAATAAACAAATAAAATGAAATAAATAAAACACAAACATACACATTTTAATACAAACTTACTACCAGTTTAATATTATTTTATATTTGAAAATAATTAATCTTAAGAAACAAAGACATTTAAGTGTCTTTTGCTCTGGTGGCAATTTAAAATAAAATACAAAACAAGTAAGAATGCTGTATTCGGCTATACCGAATCTTCAATACCCCCGCCACAAATGAGTGTGAAGTAAATACATTATATTTCGTACATACACACGCACAGATACACTCTCAAACGTATACAATATATATACGTTCTTCTAAATATAACTTAGGAACACTTAATTAGACATTAAATTATTTATATTATTGACTATAACTTCTGAAATTTTTACAATGGTAATAAAGTTCATATTACTAAAATTATGGCAAAATTTCATTCTAATTTTTAGATCTATAATTGACAATTTTACAAAAGTTCTTCGATTGAACTTAGAAGTTGTCTCAGATATCGGTCTATATATTTTAATATACTGAATCAATTTTACTGGTTTTAAATAGGAAAGTTCTCAGGACTTTAAAATACTCAGGCCGAATTTCATTGAGCTCTGTTAATTATTGTGGATGTTGTAAGCGTGTCAACAACAAACAAAAAGACAGACGGACATAACTAAATCGACTCAGATTTTGATTTGATGGAAGCATTACATACGGAATGACAAAGTTAAAATACCCTCTTTATCACTTTTGATGGTGGAGGGTATAAAAAAAGACAAATTTCAAAAGTAATAAAACAAAAGACTTAAGCAACAAACTTTGACATTATTTTTATTTTAAACTCTTCTGTTTTTCCTTTTGCCAAAAAAAAGAAAAACAACAACAAAATAGGAATCCATTCCAAATTTTTGTTGTATTGTTGTTTTTTTTTAATGTTTACCACAAAATATTTACGCCTACACTCGCCACCAGCATTGTGACAAAATCTCATAGAAGTTAAGTATATTTTTCCTTCCACTTTATTTGCCAAAAAAATATTTGTTACTTTAATTTTCCTATAAATAATTCTCTCTACAGAAACTTGGACAATATTTTGTAATATTTCTTTTTGTCTTTAAACCAAAACCAAATAAGAGTTTAATAGCAGAAACCAAAAATATAAATTTAAATCTTTGTGTTTAATTTAGCACCATCTAATAAAAATGTATTCAAATAGAAACTTTAGTTTTAGCTATTTAAGCTACAATTCAAGTTATATATATTTATTAGAGTTTTTTTCCAATATTTTTCTTTTATACACTAAATAACCCTTTTTGTGTCTTTTATACTAAATATCTACCGTTTTAATCTATTATTGATTGTATTTAAAAAAATTACAGTTTCTTAACAAAATTTGTTCACAAAAAATAGTTTTCAATAAAAAAACAAATTAAGCAACAATTGAAAGGTAAATTCTTTCATGTAGAAAAAAATATTGTTAACAAAAATAACAACAACAAATTATTACATGAAATATTAAAAATTAAGTAAACTTCAAAAAAAAAAAAAAAAACATTATTTCGTAAATATTTTGTTATGAAAAATTTTAAGTTATAAAAAGGAAAAAATATCCGAAATAAAGTAGAAAGCCAATTAAGTAATTAAAGCTGAATTCTATATACAAACAAAACTTAAAGCAAAATATTTTGAAAGAAAAGCAATAATTTTTTATTGAAAATTTTAATTTTGTAATGAGCAAAAAACGTATTTCAGTGAAAAATCTTAATTTGTTCAATCCGATTTTATTAGCGAACATTTTTGGTAAACGCAAATCATATTTTGGTGAAAAATAATATTTTAAGTGAAAAATTTTATTTATAGTCCAAAGTCTTTTCGTAATTTTAAGAAAAAAGTAGTGTCTTTAGCTAAAAATCTTTTTTTAGTGAATTATATTTGTGGTAAACAATCGCATTTGAAGAAATTTTATTTATAGAAAAATATTAAATAAAAATTTAAATTTTATTGAAAATATAATTTTTAGTAAAAACGTATCTGTAGTGATTTTCTTTATCGAAAAATCATATTTTTACTGAAACTTAGATTTATATTAAAAATCAATCACAAAAAGTCGTTCTTTTAAGGAAAATTATCATTTTTAATTGAAAATACAATATAAAATATAAAATATATATGAAATCAAAATTTTAATGAAGGAATCATATTTTTAATGAAAAAATGATGTTTAAAAAAAACATATTTTTATTGCAAAATCATATTTTTAGCAAAAGATATTATTTTGAGTGAAAAATTTTATTTTTACTAAAAAATTTTATTTTTACTAAAAAATTTTATTTTTACTAAAAAATTGTATTTTTAATTAAAAATCTTATTTTTAGTGAAAAATCATATTTTTAGTGAAAATAAACGAATTTATAATTAAAAACAATTTTTTTTTTTGAAAAATCATATTTTTAGTAAAATTTTTTTTTTTTTTTTTGTGAAAAATAATATTTGATTGAAAAATTGCGTTTTTGTGAAAAATCTTATTTTTAGTGAAAAATTGCATTTTATTGAAAAATCTTACATTTAGTGAAAAAGAAAAGGATTTCCGTCAGTCTGGCTAACTCCAAATAACGTTCTGAACACCGTAAGGGCGCAATTTTAGAGACATTTCAATGAAATTTGATATTAATATTCCTTTTTTTGGACTTTCCACAAAATCTTTTGAAATTGGTTAAATATTCTCTCGGAATGAAGTTTTAAGATAAAATACAAATAATTTAATTAAATTTTATATAAATAAATTAAATCCAAATTTGAAAAAGATCGTTACACTAATGATCGTAGCTCCTATACAGATCCACATTATATTAAATCTGTCATAATATGAAATCATAAAAATATTTGAAATAAGTATGATTTCTTTTTAAACACAAAGCGTAAAATTTAAAATATACGAGGGTCGATTCATAATTTTTTATGCCTGTATCATATTCTAGGATATTTTATAGACGACCATAATCTACTATTTCACTCTTATTTGTAATAATGAAAAATGGAGTTTTAGTTCTAATTCACATTCTTTGTCTCATGACAGACAAGCAATGGGGCAGGTAGTGATTAATAAAATAATAACAAAATACGCTTTTTAATAAATACATTTCCAGAGATCAAATTAAATTTTGATCTTCTCACTTTTCATTAACTTTGGAATTTCTAATCTTAAAAAATTATTTAAAATATTAAAAATTTTTAAAAGCTTTAATTAAATTCACTCATGAATCATATAAGTGATTGATTTTTATGATTATAGTTTAGTTTTCAGAAAATCCAGAAATAATATTGACATACGATCTAAATAAAAAATGCGTCATTTTATAAATTTTTCAAAAATTTTGTGTGACATCAAAACATTCTTATACAAATTGGATTTTCCAATTATGTATTATGCATTTTTATTTATAAAAGTGAAGGGGAAATAAAATTCCGAAAATAATTAATTTTAAAAAATATTCAATTATTTAAAATTCTAATGAAAATTTTCTATTATTCACCTAAAATATTTCACTTTAAAAAACTTCCAGTTTGGAAAAAATTGCTGGGCTTTCAATTTGTTGTAGTTGTTATTAACCATTCACGATCTTCATTAGCAGTTTTTCAATTCGGTCATTTGTATCGAATTTCTTGTCATAAATTAATTTTATTACCAGCACCAAAACAGAAAACAAGCAAAAGGCGAGGGCTTATTTCAATTTGGCAATAAGTAAACATTGCATTTTTATTATTTAAAGTATGTGAACATTTTAATAAAATTTTTGGGTTTTTGTAACGGTTATAAAATTTAAAGCTTACGAATAATTGAAATTTTAATGTCACTAAAAATGTAATATTTAATAGCCAAATTTCCAATTCTTGCAAAAATTCACACGCCCACAGTTCAAAAAAATATACAAATGATTTTAGAGACTTCACAGATATAAACTACATTACACTTCTTTTCATACATCGGGTCACATTTTCTATTAAAAATACTTTCAAGAATAACGTTAAACTGAAATATATTTTTGGTTTAGGTTATTTCGTTAAATGTAAAATTACACGTCAGATGTGTAAAATTAAACGTGAAGCTTAATTTAAAAATATATTAAACATTACGCAAAATTGTAATATTACATCTCAAAAAATATAAGATTACACATAGCTTTACACTTCTGAAATGTAAAAAAACTAACTCAACCAAGATATTAAGAAATAAATACATTTCATTTTATGCAATTTCGTTAAAACATATAAATAAGAATAAATATAAAATTTCACTTGAGAAATAACCATTACAAAAGTACAAAAGTACAAAAATTTAAAACTGTATGAAGCACAATTTAAAGAGGTTTCAAAAAATTTCATCCAAACAAAAAATATAAAAAAGTTGCATTTAATTGCAAAATGTAATATTACAAATTTCCTTTGAACTGCAATTACATCCAAGCAATGTAAAATTACATAAGCCCACATTTTAAACACTAACAAATAATATATTTTTTATATTCAGCACTTTTGTTTGAACTAAAAATATGAAATAATATAAATTTACATGTAATAAGTATAAAATTACATCTTAAAAATTAAATTAAAAAATAAAACTTTAAGAATTCAAATATTTACTACGTTAGAGTTAAAAACGTGGAAAATGTAAAATTACATTTAAAAAATGTAAAACAAAATTCGGATAACTTTTTTTCGTATCCAGCATTTTCATTAAAATGAGAAATTTTAAAAATATAAAATTACACAACCCAAATTATTGTAATTTAGCTGAAATAATAATTATTTTATATTTTTGTTGTGTAATTTTAAACTTTCAACATTTTCTTTTTTTAGATAAAAACGAAAAATTAATGTAAATAATGCAAAAAATCTTTAAATGTTACTTAATGAAGTTTTATATTTTTAAAATGTAATTTTACATTTTCTACATTTTAGATACTTACGAAATTGCTTATTAACAAATTTTATTTCTTAGATGTAATTTTATACTTCTAACTGTAATTTTATATTAAGTGTAATTTAACATTGAACACATTATGTGATTAAGCGTAAAATTACATTTAAAATGTGTAAAACTACATTAAATGAAATTTTTAGAAATAACAACTTTTTGTATAATTTTCTTAAGACTTAAAAAAATGTGGAAAATTTAAATTTACATTAAGGGTTAATTTTAAGAGCTAATTTATTTATTATTATTAAAATGTAAGTTTTAAATTAGTTTAATTATTTTAATTTAAAATTCCAAAAGTGCAAAATTACATTTAATGAAGTCATAAAATTTCTATTTATATTTGATAAATAAAATGTTCAAAACAGTTTAAATAAAATTTTTAAAATATTAACTTTCATCATTCAATATTAATGTAAATTAATTAAATAAATCTCTTGATCACTAACTTTTCGACTTCTCATTAATCACTTCTTTTATTACTCTATTTTCTTTCTAAACTAATAAATCCTCTTGTTATATTTCAAACAATAAATTGTTCAAAAAAAGCATCACTCAAAAATTATTATTGGCTTTAATCATTCCCAATTAACCTTAATTCAATTAATCTCTTAATCACTTCCTTTTCCACTTCCCATCCATCACTTACTTTATTACTCTATTTTTCTAAAATGTTCTTACTAAAGAACAGAGACAAGTTCAAGGTGTAATATATTCTCCACATTTTAATTAATTCAATTAGAATTACACTGCAAAAATGTAAAATTACATTTAAATAGATTATAAATCCTCTAATTATATAATTATACAATAAAACGTTTGAGACAAGTTATATTAAACACATTTTTATTTTATAAACTTTAATAATTCAATATTAACGTTAATTAAATAATCTCTAAATCACTTCCTTTTCCAGTTTCCATCCATCACTTACTTTATTACTTTATTACTTTTTTTTACAAAACTTTTCTTCCTCTAGATTTTCATAATTTAAATACAAAAATCAATAAGAAATATAATTTCTAATAATTATTTCAAATTACATTGCAAAAATGTAAAATTACATTTAACCTGATTTTAAATCCGCTTGTTATATTTCGTGCATTAAAATGTTCAAAACAATTAACATTTCAAAATTATTGTAAGCTGTAATCATTCCTAATTAACTTTAATTAAATTAATCTCCTAATCACTTCCTTAATTAAATTAATCTCCTAATCACCATCCATCACTTTATTATTTTATTTTTGACACTTTTTTTCTAAAAAAAAGAAAACAAGTTCAAGGGTTAATAGATCCTGTATAATTTAATTAATTTAACAACTTCCGTTAGAAATTAAAATTTCTCAAAAATCATGACAAATACAAAACAATCTTTTGACTTAAGAGAATTTTAATTTGAATTAGAAATTAAAATTAACATATTTATTGCTTGATAAAATTACAATTAACACTTAATATTTTTTAAGGATTTTTCTATAACATTTTTATACCCTCCACCACCGCCACAAGTGGTAATCAGGGTATATTAAGTTTGTCATTCCGTGTGTTACGTTATGAAGGAATCTTCTCAGACCCCATAATGTGCATCAAATCAAAATCTGAGTCTATGTGTTGTTGGCACGCTCACATCTATAATAGTCGACAGAGCTCAATAAAATTTCGTTTGAGTATTTGTTATAGTCCTGAGAAGTTTTCTATCTAAAAATCGGCTCAGTGTATTAAAAGATAGAACCTCTAAGTTCAAGCAAAGAACTTTCGTAAAATTTGCAAATTAGAATTACATTTTGCCATAATATTATATGTACTAACAGTGTATTCAAAAACCGCAACCGGTTAACCGGTTTCGAATAATTTCTATTTTAAAATTATTCGTCATGCCGTTTTTTTAGTCGGTTAACTGGGTTTTAATGGATGACACTTTTAAGCATTTCAAAAAGTGTTTCTGCAAAGAAAAAATAATGGATTTAAATAAAACCATGGAATCTGGAGACATTATTTTAAATATGATACCGAAAAACAGTGAGAAAAAAATTAGGGCACTACACAGTGTGAGGATAATTTGATGAAATTTGTTACAAATGGTTATTTTGATATATGATGGAACCACGAATTCAATTATATTTCATATAAAGATTATTACACGGTATATGTTTTTATAGGTTAAACTCAAAATTTCCTATAATTAATAATATTTTTCTATAAATTAACAATAATTAAACAAAAACCGGTTAACTGGATTTTTCACATAAACCCGTATTCGATACCGGTATTTTTAAAAAGCCCATTTTACAAATAACTCGAAAACTGGTTTTCTAAAAATATAGATTTTTTTAATGTGTCTGTGTCAGTGTGAATGCACTAAATAAGACGTATTTACTTCACACGTATTTGCGGTGGAGGGTATTGAAAATTCGACTTAGTAGAATAGAACATTCTTACTTATTTTAATCAATAAATTTCTTATAAACTTGAATTTGCATAAATTGCTACAGATCTTAATAGACAACTTACGTAATTTTCAATATGACTTTATTTTTTCTTCAATTATTTAATTATTTAATTTAAATTATTTTTCTATAACATCATTTTAAAATTGCTGATTTCCTGTTATTTATTCTATGATATTTTAACAGTTGTTTGTTTTATTTAAATCTAGATCTAGATTTATTCAATATCAATTACCATTTCAAAATTACTATTGATCAGATTGAGATCATAAATAATTTAATGATAAATGATTGAAGACCAGAGTGCAGCAAATTGTAATTAATAGATTGTGTCTTGAATGGAACAAACAAAACTATTATGCAATTTTTCATGATCATGTTTATGATTAAATATATTACAATTACTTAAAAGACTGGGTCAGATTTTTTTCATTATCAAAAGTTGGCATTAAAAAGTGAAATTCGAAAAGTGTAAAATTAACGTAGATTTTAAGAACTTAATTAAATTTTATTATTAATTTTATGTAATTATTACAAAAATAATAATAATTCTTTTAACTTTTTGTTAAAATTTTTTTACTTTCGTTAAAGCTCCAGCTGAACAGTGCCATCGGGGCCCGTGATCTTGTTAATGTTTATCTAACAACGCTTTTTTCTTTCTTAGCAGGTACTGGCTGGTTTGGAGAACCTGTTGATGCAGATCACTGAGTAGCAAACTATCAACTAAGGTAACATCATGGGTCCAGTTGCTTATAGACCCAAGTGAAATGTGTGTTTGAACACTGCGCTTGAAACTAATCAACTAATTTCGTTAAAGTGCAAAAAATGTAAAATTACATTTTAAAAATTTAAAGCCATATTAAGTGAGATTTGGAAAAATATAATTTTTTATCATGTATTTTCATTAAAAAATACATTTTTAAAATATTATAGACAGATTTAACGAGATAAATTTAATTTTATAATTATTCTTTAATTAATTATTAATAAAACAATAATTATTTTACACGAAATATGTAAAATTACAGTTCAAAAATGCAAATTAAATTAAGTGAGATTTTTTTAAATTAGTTGAATTTTTTATTTATTCAATTATAGAACAACACTTATTTCAATATTTCATTATAGAAATGTAAAATGACATTAAATGAGATTTTTAATACAAAAAAATCATTTTGTGTTGATCATTTTCGTTAAAACAAGAGATTTGTAAATGTGAAATTACATGATTACATTTTAAGAGCTGAATTACATTATATTTAGATTACAATAACTTGTCTAATTTGTGTAATAAAAAATATGAAGTTAAATTTCTAAATAAAATCTACAATTACATTAAGTAAAATGTAAAAAATAACTATAAAAATTAAAAAAAATCTGACTCGATTAAAAAAAAATACATTAAAATGTCGAGTTTTTTCTTTAACATCACCAATTCAATTTGTACACTGTTTTTTCTTCAGGTATAACATTTATATGTGTGTGAAGATAAATTTAAATTTATTTAGCCAAGATACAAACCACATGTTTTAACAGAGCTCTGGAAACACATTAACAGAGCACTGTAAACACATTGACAGAGCATCTATTTCTCCAGACATACCAAATAAGTACGATTTTGTAATCATTTCTGGGACCGGAAAAATGAAACCATGTGAAATAGCGGCCAATCGGTCATACTAATAGGCCTTATAAGTCGCTTTTCCCAAATAATCTTGGAATTTAAGAAAATTAATTTTTTTTGAAATTCTGACCTGGAGAGGATCGGTGGCTATATCTGGACTTAGGGAAATGACTGGTATATGAGACTATGTGGAAGTGGTAGACAATTGGTCATACTAATAGGCCTTATAAGTCGCTTTTCCCAAATAATCTTGGAATTTAAAAAAAATTAAATTTTTTTGAAATTCTGACCTGGAGAGGATCGGTGGCCATATCTGGACTTAGGGAAATGGCTGGTATATGAGACTATGTAGAGGTGGTGGATAATTGGTCATACTAATAGGCCTTATAAGTCGCTTTTCCCAAATAATCTTGGAATTTAAGAAAATTAATTTTTTTGAAATTCTGACCTGGAGAGGATCGGTGGCTATATCTGGACTTAGGGAAATGACTGGTATATGAGACTATGTGGAAGTGGTAGACAATTGGTCATACTAATAGGCCTTATAAGTCGCTTTTCCCAAATAATCTTGGAATTTAAAAAAAATTAAATTTTTTTGAAATTCTGACCTGGAGAGGATCGGTGGCCATATCTGGACTTAGGGAAATGGCTGGTATATGAGACTATGTAGAGGTGGTGGATAATTGGTCATACTAATAGGCCTTATAAGTCGCTTTTCCCAAATAATCTTGGAATTTAAGAAAATTCGAGTTTTCTGAATTCTGACCTGGAGAGGATCGGCGGCCATATCTGGACTTAGGGAAGATTATTTGGGAAAAGCGACTTATAAGGCTTATTAGTATGACCAATTATCCACCACTTGCACATAGTCTCATATACCAGCCATTTCCCTAAGTCCAGATATGGCCACCGATCCTCTCCAGGTCAGAATTTCAAAAAAATTTAATTTTTTTTTAAATTCCAAGATTATTTGGGAAAAGCGACTTATAAGGCCTATTAGTATGACCGATTGGCCGCTATTTCACATGGTTTCATTTTTCCGATCCCAGAAATGATGACAAAATCGTACTTATTTTGTATGTGTGGTGAAAGCAATGCTCTGTCAATGTGTTTACAGTGCTCTGTTAATGTGTTTCCAGAGCTCTGTTAAAGCATGTGGTTTGTGTCTTGGCTAAATAAATTTAAATTTATCTTCACACACATAACATTTATTAGTATGTAAATAAAATGAAAAGTAATTATTATTAGGGACTTACCGTTAGTTACAGGTATATAGATTTCAGATTCTGCAAAGAAAAAATAAAAATTTGAATTAGAAAACAGTTTTCCATGGAAATTTTACGAATAATTTTTGAGAAAAAAATATCGGACCAGTCCAAAAGTCTTCGAGTTAAAAAAGGTAAAAATACCATTTCGGGACAGGTTTAAAAAAAACCCATCTTTAATGAGCTGATCATTTTGTATCATTCTCTGATATCATATTGATTCCGTGCCAAAAATGAATAGCAGTCAGAAAGACCTGAACTATGTTTTCTAAATAGATTTTGACTGGAGGTACAGCATGTGGTCGGGCATTATTATGGTGGATCATTAAGGTCTCTTGTCTACTCAAATATTCTGATCGCTTTCGCTTTTCTTCCCTAAAACGTAACAATTATCTTAGATATAGATTATCGATTTCAATAGTCAAAAAAAGCAAAGTAGTTTTGCTGGTTCTAATAAATACAGAGAATTACCTAGGTGCCATGGATAATTCCACTTTGTCGTTAATTTGTCTAGTTGCCAGGTCTTTACATAACAATTTTGGCTCTTAAAATCACCTTAATGATTTCAATTTTTTGTCACCACTAACAATATGCTACAAAAGTTGCTTTTGGTAGCATTAATTAATTATTTGTTATACCTTTTACCATCTTCTAACTTCAATTCATAGAGATTTCAATATAAATGACTCGTTATGCAAATAATTCTCTCCCCTCAATTCTTGCCCTTATCTCACTTAATCGTTACTTTTGATCGTAAAATTCTGCCAATAATCGATGAAAATAAAAGAAGTTTATCACAACTAAACAGATCTATGATTTCTCCATTGATATTCAAAAATTACTGCTTGTAGCCCAACAATTTTTGCTAACATCTGACCCATAGTACTAATCAATTAATTTTATTATTTGCAACAATTAACATCCATTAATATTTTTTCTCACAAAAGTGAGTGAATTCAATAATTATTTACAAATATTAATTATTTCGTTAAATATTTTAACAAAACAAAAATTGTTAACAAAAAATTTTGCAAAATGTTTGTTTTTTTTTTTGTATCTTCAAGAAAAAAGACATGTTCATTATCATTAATAAACATGATTACTTTTTAAAACAAGACAAGTAATTAAAAAAATTATACTCTAGAGGTATTTGAGATTATATACATACATATATACATTTCCATGAAGTATATATATACAAAAATATTTGTGTAATAGAAATAAAAAAAATATTAATTTAAATGCAGATATAAAAAAATTCGGACACCTCAAAACATCGTTTGACATTAAATTAATGTTTAGATAAATTTTGGCGCCTTAAAAAAAGAGAAACAATTAAAAAAAAAATATTTGCTCAATAATTAAATTTAAGTTTTAGGTTATTTTAGGCCTCAAATTACTGAATAAGTAAATGAAAATATTTAAAAAAAATTTTGGTGATTTATTTTTGACTCATGTTTGTATTAAACAGTGGTTCCAAAACATTTTTTCTTTTTTTTTTTCTTTTTTTGGGAAATAATTCTGTAACTTATGAGGAGATCGGCTTTACTGTTTTGTAAAGAAATCTTAATAGAAGCGTGCGTAAACTAAAAATCTGGATAAGTATGTGGCAAAATTATGCCCATAAGCCTTATACAATAATTTATATATTTTAAAAAATATTTTTAACTTTTTTCATTAAGCTTTCAATTAGCAAAGAATTGGAATCTTATAATTACCCTCATAAATAGGTACACATGTAGGGCAAACAACCAGCAAGGAATTTTTGTCGAAGGGTCTTTATAATGACAGGGTAATCATTTAAGAGAATAAAGTTAAAATTTTAAACACGATTTATAAAGATTCAAGTTTTGGGTTTTTTTGCATGGAAATATGGGATTTTTTTAATTCCCTGATCCGTATACAAATACATATATATCACATTGGAATTATAAACAAAAATCGTTATTCGTCTCGAGTTTACTAAAGTTTGAAAATTAATGTAATTTAAATAAAATCGAATTAATAAATTCTTTATTAGTTTTAACACCAAACGCTATATCACTCTTTTCTTTGTGAATCAACAAGTTCTATCGTTTTCAAAGGTGTCAAATACTTGTAAAAAAGTTTATAATTTGTCAAAAAATTCCAACCTAAACTAAGCTGCCTCTAGTCGAATTTAGCTATTTAAAAACCAACTTAACCGAAATGACCAACTTTGGAGGATCACTAACTACGCTCTTGATTAGACAAAGATCTGTGCTCATCTAAATTAATTCAAGAACACCTCAGCTCTAACCATATAAAATTTCATTAAGATATTTTAAACGAATCAAGAATTTCAGAATTATATCCAAAAACAAGCGATATGGACACAATAAACAGAAATGTTTCGAAACCACTGTGCATTATAACCTTAAATATTTTGTAATAAATCACCATTTATATTCATATTTCTAAGATTAAAATATTTTATGAATGACACAGAAATGACATAAAATCCAACCGTGAGTAATTTGAGACAGGAAATTGAAAACAATGTTGACAAATAGTTTGAAATGTGATCGGTTTACAAGCAAAGTGTTAAAAATTGCAATAGTTCTATAGTCTAGACTTAAGACTACAACAGAAGCCAGAGAAGATGTATTAAAAATATTTGAATTTAATATTCTAAACAAAAAAAAAACATTCTAAATCCAACAAATTTCGCAATTATTAATTACGAAATAATTCTTTTAAAAAAAGATTTAGTGATTATGAAAAGACATAAAAAAATCTCATTAAACTTTAATTATTTTTAAAATAATTTTGAAATTATTTTGAAAGGTTTTTTTGTTGTTTTTGATTAATGTAATTTTGTATTACAATTTTAAATCGTTTTATTTTGGGTCAAAGGTTAAATGTGAAATATCAAGGGATTTTCTTTTAAATAAAATTGAACACGATTTTATAAAATAAAATTTGAGTTGAATTAAAAAATTGTTATTAATTACTTTTTTGAAAACTTAATTATTATAAAAGATAATTGAAATTTTAGTCATTTAATTTTAACGAGAGGAAGAATTACATCGCACAGTGTTTTAAATGAAAACATTTAAGAATGCTATATTCGGCTATGCCGAAACTTCAAAGCCCTCCACCACAAATGCCTGTGAAATAAATACGTTATGTTTTGTACATGCCCAAACTCACACATACACTCACAGACGTATACAATACATAAAAGTTTTTTCTTAAATATAACACATGAACACTTAATGAGTCATAAAATTATTATTTTTGGCTTTAATTATTTTTCTACTGAACCGATTTTGATAACTTTTGGAATAGTAATGAAGTACAGGCAACTTTGTAATTCCAACATGTCGAATAATAATTGCCGATTATTGTATATGTGAACGTCTGTCTTGTGACAGTGAAGTGTGTAAAAATCAAATGGGAATAAATCGGTATCTTCCGATCGGATAGAACGATTTCAATAACCATGTAATACTAGAAGTGCAAATGGATTTAAAGCCTAAGTTTGGGTTTAGACTTTATGAGCCTTATGGTAGCCAGTTCAATGGATCCAAAAATTCGACACCTCAGCCTTTAAACCTATTTGAAATGAACTTGGTTCCTGGAATCTTAAAAATTATTTTAAAGATTCCACAACTTTTGAATCGCTAGAGATATTTTAACGAAATTTCTCATGATTTGATCTGATGTATAGACAAAATTTCTTTGGCTCAATTCATAAATAAATTGTTTGCGATATTTTAAGTTGGCCGAGGTGGACAACTTTAGATGGTCACCTATCAATGACCTGACCAAATAGGTCCATCACGACAACTCGAAAGCACATCAGGTTTAACCGTGTGAAACATACATCAACATATCTCTATTGGTTTAAAAGTTACATAATTATTAAGAAATTTTATTTGAACTCACTGTATATCGTGAAATGAATGTATGAAAAAAGGTTGCTTTCTAGATCAAGTCGAGTGAGTGAAACTGTCGATTGACTAGTTGGCGGCAATCATCAAAAAGTATCGAAGCCTGTGTATGCTGCTATATATGTATGACTGTATACAATAACAAATGTTTATGTTGTAAAATATTTAGGAATTGATTTTTTTGGAAAGAAATCTGTATCTTTTACTCGGCTGGATGGATTTGCATTTAATTAAACATAATGGTATTAGAGAAAAGTAACATCATAACATTGGGAACCTGAGCCTCCATGAGTGGTAACCTAATTGAATTGAATTTGAATTTTTAAACTCGTTTTTTGTAAACAAAAATTTTACATAAGATCAGGGTAATATTTCGGATATGTATTGAAAAACTGACTCGAAAACTATTATCTCGTACAGTAATCATGCCCTTAATAAGAGCATTTAAGCAGAAAAAACTTATTTTAATTGTACGAGAAATATAAATTTGGCAAGCGTTTACAAAAAATTAATATTCGAGGTGAACCGATATACGTTCCATAACTAAGCCCATGAAACCCCAATGAAACGCTTCTCTGCTACCATTATATTAAAATGTAAATCTGTTAAGCCGATCAAAAGTTACAAATATATCTCAAAAAGATCAGAATGTATTGTAAACTTATCTTTATGTTAATAATTTTAGTTTAGAGATTTTTCCATATTTTTTTTTTCAAAAAGTTTCCGGTTTCAAAAAAAAAAACGATTTTATCTAAAAAAATAGTAGTAAAATAGTTCCGAGGTTTTCTCCTCATTTAATTCCGGCTTAAATTAAAAATATTAATAAATTATAGATTTTCTTTGTCCCATGAAGGTTAAACATTTAGATTCTTAATACAATTCTGATGGTCATATGTTCATTAGAGGGTTAAAATGTTTATATTCAAACTCTTTTAAAATGTTAAAATTTATTAATTCACACCTTTTATTACAGCAAAAAATTAAAAAAAAGAAATATAATTTTTAAAATATAAAAACAGTTATTTAAGAAAAAAACTTAAAAGACTAAAATTGCTCAGTCGATCGTTCAAGTTTGTTCTAATTTATTATATAATTAACGGAAATTGTTGATTTTTTTTTAATATGATTTTTTTTCTTAGTATATTTTCCATTAATAGAGTTATTGTTATATAAACACTATTAAAACACACTTTAAATAACATTAATTTCAAGGTGATAAAATAAAATTATAAACGTGTATTAAATGAAATAAAATCTTATAGAGTGAAAAAAGCTATAAATGAAACTTAAAACACTTTTACTAAAATAGAACATAAAATATTTCCTTAACTATTTGAAATTGAAATTAAAAGAAAAAAACTTAAATAAAGAAAATAAAATGAAAAATAACTTCATAACAAAGTTTACATAATAATTTCCTGATCTTGAATCTAACAAAATGTTAATAATATAGAAATAAAACGGAATAGAAAAAAATCGGAGTTAAAGTTTTTATTACAATAACTCAGCATGTTGTCATGTCGGCCAGGCCAACAACACACCCACATTTTTTCTATTTTTTATTCCTACAGACCAAAATGGCAACAATAAGAAAAAAAGTTTTGAAACAATTTCTCACGTTTCAGGGCTACGCAAAAATATATGTATGTATGTGTATATGTGTGTATGTGTATGTGGAGGGAAAAAAAATACATGAAATCCAAAAAATAACAAATAACAAAAATTATGGATACATAAATCTAAAATTGTTAAATATAGAATAAATTTTGAAATGGAGAAAAAATATGTATGAAACAGGTAGAGTTAAATAGTCAATAAAGACCGACGATGTAATACCCTACACTACAAACTTTGTAGAATTTGATTTAAGGATTACAAATGTAAAACTGCATACATTTTGAATGTGGGTTCCTCTCTCTTTAAATAAATCCACTAAGACGGGGTTTTTGAAACTCAAAGGGTGGAGGTCACCCCCTTATCCTTTAAAAATTTAAGATAATAAAAGATAAAAAAATTCTGATAAAAGAGGGTAAAAAATCTGAGGTAGTTTGAACTTGGTGCTATAATGATTTTAGACACAAAATTTAAATTAGAATTTTCAACCATAAGAGATTAATAGCATACTTGAAAAAATTTTGATGTCTGTTTTTGAGGTTCCATAGCTATGCCCGTGGATCAGACTTTCAAAGTTAAAAAGGTATCAAAATTTACAAATTCTGCTCTGTTCCACTGTTTGAAACATTCCATAAATATCAAAATATATATGAACAAATAATTTGAAAAAAGTATATATTCCTTTATAAGATAACTTAATAAGTCCAATATTTGGGATTTGGAATGACTTTTAATTCAATTTATGTTAAAATGGTCCACATTTAAAATCTGTGGAGATAAATTGAGCTTTTTTGAAAGTGAAACTCTTCAAAAACCAAAACTACTATATTGTTTTTTATTCAACTTATTTCGAAATCGAACGCAGGCACGATCAATATTGTGAAAAGTGAATTGGTGATCACTAAATGTAGGAGTTTATAAAAGATCAGCGAAGTTCTTACAAAAACTTAAAGAAGTTATGAAGCATTGACATCGTACTAAAACAACGATACAGTTTTCATTCAATTTATATCCAAATCGATCGCAGATACTTTCAATGGAAACATATTAAGATTTTTGTATCTAAAAATGTAGAACATCATTAAAAAAGGAGCGAAGTACTGCCAAATTCCTAAAGAGTCGGTTATCAAAAATACTTTCGATTTTTTATAGCGATTTAAATTAATAAGGTCATTCTTTTATATAAACTGTTAAAGCTGAACAAGTCATAATACAAATATATATGGAATTAGAGACTAAAATAATTCATTTGATTCATAGAGGATAGTAACTAAAAATTTTTCTTTCAAAAAGTTTTTCCTTTAATTGTTAAATAAAAATTTTGAAAGAAATTTATAAATTTAAAATTTATTGTACCTAAAATTTTTACGAAACTGAGAACTAAAATTTTTAAAGGCCATTTTATTCTGTTTGTGTCCGGAAAGATCCAGAATATTTTTCTAGATTTTAAACTATTATTTAATAATTATAATAAAGTTATCAATAATTTTATAAAAAAATGGGAAAACTCTTATATTTATATATTTATATTTATAGGTATGTGATAACTTATTACAATTTTTATTTCTACTCTAAATTCATTATGTATCGATCTTTGATGGCATTTTGACTGAAATTTCCTTAGTGTTACACTCCTAATGACAAAATAAATATACCTCCACATTTGCCAAAGACAAAGTGTCTAAAAAACGCCAAAATATAAAACTATAAATTTTATTATTGCTGCAAAATAATTGGACATGCAGACCAACAAAAACAACAACAGCAAGAATTATCAACAGTTAGATTTTCAAAACAAAAGTTTAACAAAAATGAAAAATGTTTATTTGATTGATAGTAAATCATGAATTTAGAGCACTTGTTACCAATTTTATTCAATAATAATTAAATTTTGAACGCCTTAAACAACAACAACAAATATATTCAAAAATAGAAAAAAATCATTTATTTATTTTTTTATTGTATTTTGTTGCTAATGGGAACTTAACAGTGGGTTTCAGATTTTTTGATTATAATTTTATCTTCAATCACTTTGTTTTTCCTCCCTAAAAAAAAAATAATTCAAAAACGTTTTAATATAAAACAAGGTTAAATATTTGTAATATAATTAAAATAAAGTAATAATTACTTTATTTGTTTATAATTTTTCAAATAAAAGAAATTTTTTTTTCATAACTTAAAACAAAAGACTTAAGCAACAAACATTGTTTTTATTTAATTCTTTGTAAAATTTTTGTTTTTGTTAAATGAAATATTTATATCTACTTTTCTATAGTTGGTAATGGAAATAGCAACAACAACAGCAACATTTTTTGTAAATTAAAATTTTTAAAATTTATGTGTTTACACTACAATTAAAAATAATTGTCGTTGTTGTCATTCTCCTGAGAAAAACGAAACGTAAATTAACTAAATATTTTTTTACAAAGTTTTCTATGTTTTTGTAATTTTTGTAAAAGTTTATAACAAAAATTATATGGTTAAAAATGACATTAGAATACTCGATGAAATTGGACATTCAAATGGTTCACAGATACAGACCGTCCAGGGGTAGGTGGTGGACCTCCAAATTTAGTTTAGTGATTAAAAAATTTATAGGCAGATAATCCACATATGTTTCTACAAAAAAAAAAACAGTTTCATATGCTATATATTTTTACAACTTAACTGATATTTTGATTAAAAAATTGACCGATTTCTGTATACCCTTCCGTTTTAGTTATCTGGCATTTGAGGAGGTCAATTTTAATTCAAGAAGATTCTAAAATAAAATTTCTATACAAACATTTTTTGCAAGAATCACATAAATATAGCCAAACCAAAAAAAGGTTTATTTATTTGAAAAAGAAACCGAAAAATTAGATTTTTAGTTTTTTTATTGCAAAAAAGGTGGTAACATTTCATCAATTCAAAATGCACTATTGGACTATATAATTTTAATAACTCTGAAAGACTTCTTTTGGTACATTCAAACAAATCCAAGGACATTTAGGAAAACACATTCTCCGATAGCACTACGCAAATTTCCTTTTTTTAAGAACATAAAAGTTTTGAAAAAAGTACCATAAAAAATCTATAATGGGCGAAATCTCTTCTAACGACAGTGGGATCAATTTACAGAAATAAGTAAATTTTTGAAACAAATTTGTATGAATTGGAATTTTGGGTATTTTAGAATAAACATTTGGGTATCTGTTTCAAGCTTTTAATTAAAACTACAGATCCATTTATAATTAAAATAAAAAAATAAAAAAAACAAGTCACAAATGCTTCTTCATTATCTTTGTTTGTTTGGTTTTTTAAGATTTTTGGAAGCCAAAATTGCTAAAATTCATTTCTATAGCGGAAAATCTTCCATTCAAAAAAAATTTCCAAAAATAAAACAACAAGTAATTTAGTTACACTAATTTTGAAAACTAAAAGAAAACATAAACTAAACAATTAATTTGTTCTTCAAACAGTTAAAGTTTTTTGTTTGTCAAAAACCCAAAATCCAGCAGCAACAATAATTGTAATGACAACAACAACAAAAAACAGTAAAAAAGTAACAAATGTTGTTGTGATTGTTGGAATATATAACAGCAATATTTCATGCATTTTAATGGCATGTGGGCAAGAATTTTTTTATTTTCAAATTATTGTTGTTGTTATTGCGGTTACTGTTCGTCTCCATCCGTCTTAGTTTCGGACCATAAAAACACTCAACGTTATATTTAGTCACAATATGAATTTAACATAAATTGTTGTTACTTACTAAGTTTTTTTTCACTTTAGCAAATCTTTCTAAGACCACGAATGGTTTAATTTTAAGTTGAGTTTTTTATAGTTTTAGTAGTTTCAGTTAACTTAAAATATTTGTAGTTTTTAAAAAGTCTGTTACACTATTTTTTTCTATTTTTCTAAATTGTTTAGTTATTTTTTTATAGTTTTCTTAAACACAATTGTTATGCAATTTAGCAGTTTAAAGTTAAAACCTGATAGAAATACAATTTTTTTCTTTTAAATATGGCAAATAATATATTTTACTATAAAAAAAGAATAAAATTAAAATAAAATAAATCTAAATTCACACATCCAAACTAAGAAAGGAGTGCTAATATAAGCCACACAAAGGAAAAACTAGATTGGTAGGTGACCCTATTTTAGGGATCATATCTCTGTATATTTGTTCATATTTATAAGTTAAAATTATATTTATTTCACAGATTTTTATTTGTAAAATAGTTTTTTTATATCTAAGATTTTTAATCATCCCTTTCCATCTTGTTGGTCTCCTCAAAAAGCTATATTATGTTAGTCTTTGTATTAGTTTATTTACTCTAGTTTTTTTTGTTTGTTTGCTTATATTTTTCTTGATTTGTACAATATATTTGTGCTATTATATTGAACAAAAGACAAAGGAACGCCCTTCTTTTAGCATTTAGTTTCAGTTTTTCAATTCAGGATTTTTAAGGTTGATACACTTAAAAAGGAATTCATAATAGAGTGGGAACTTAAAACCAGAATCATTATAGGTCTTTATGTCTGCTAAAGGGTTTACATCTCCCCAAACTCTCCACAATATTTCCCAGGTACAGGGTTCTTTAAGTATGTGATTGGGACTAAAACACTCTATGCATTATAACTACATACTTTCATTGCAATATTTCCATATAAAGAATATAACTAAAAGGGCTTTCTTTTCGGTATTTTCATTTCATTCAAATAGAAAAAGTATTCGATAGAATACAATCGTCTAAAAGTATATACGTGCATACCTGTAGCTTTCTTTTGGTGCTATACTTCTTTCAAAATCCTCTGACTCATAAAAGTTCCATTGTACTAAACTCCAAATTTTAATATTTACAGATAAAAGTTATTAAAAATATCGAAATTATCTCCATTTAAGAGGGAAATTTAAAGGTACATACATATGCCACGCCCACATTTACAAACATTTTGATACAATTTTTTGCCGGTTTAAGTATAAACGTCTTTTTTATTAAATGATATAAAAATTTAGAAGATTGAAGTTTCTCAATTTACATGAGTCCACTTTGCTTAAACCACATAGATTTAAATTGTTTTGTAGCGTATCCGCGACCTTTTAAAAAAAATGTCTTAATATTTCTCTCAGTGTATCTCAACATTATTACTACTCCTGTTATTACCAATTTAATGCTAAAAACATAAGAATTTGAAAATGTTCTGTTTTTTATATTTTGTATTTCTAAAACTCCAAAACTGCAATAATTTTGAATCAAATGCCGTTCACTGCTGTTGTTGTTGTTGTTCGAAAAAATATTATTGCTTTTGTTGTTTATTTCTTGTTTTTTTAAAGACTTTAATTGTTAATTGTTTTAAATTTGTTGTTGTTGTTGTGGTTGTTATTGTAGTATTAAATGGTCTTAGATTTCACACTCTCAAAATAAGTATTACAAACAAAAGAACAAAAACAACATAAAAATTAAAAAATATTTATAACAAATTCATTTAAAAGAAAAAAAATAATAAAAAATAATAGATTTGTTTATTTGTGTGTAACCTTGTGCGTAATGAAATTGTAATTTTTTAATTTTGAAAAAAAAACTGAAACAGTTTTTTTTCTTAAATTTTATTAACAGTTGATATTTGATTTGTTTAATAAACTAAACTTCATTAGTCATTTTGTTGTTGTTGTTGTTGTTATTATACCCTCCACTACCACAAGTGGTGATGGGGGTATATAAATTTTGTCGTTCCGTATGTAATGCTAAGAAGGAAACAACTCAGAACCCATTATGTATATATATATATATTCATGCATCTGATTTGATTTGCCTGTCAGTCTGTCCATTTGTCTGTCTGTTGATGGCACAATCACATCCACAATAATTGACAGAACTCAATGAAATTTGATCTGAATATTTGCTAAAGTGATGAGAAGTTTCCTATATTAAACCAGCAAAATCAATTCAGTATATTAAAAGATATAGACCGATATTTGAGGCAACTTCAAAATTGTCATTTATCTTAATCTACAAATTATAATGAAATTTCGCCATAATATTTAGTTGTATGTACTTCATTACGATTCCAAATTATCAAAATCAGTTCTGTAAAAGAAATATAATTTATTTTATGACTCATTTAATGTTCCTGTATTATATTTGCGGTGGAGGGTTTTTAAAAATTCGTTATAGCCGATAATGACATTGTTACTTGTTCTTTTTAATTTGGATTTTTTCAAGTTTCAGTTTTTGATAAAAATTTTTTTATTATTTTTTTGTTCAAATGAATAAAATTTAATTTTTACTTTATATTGAATTGAAAATAAAATAAAAAAATGTAAACTATTTAACTACAATTCATTAACAACAAATTAACTGTGAAAATGTTTGAACAAAAGTGTTTTTAAAAAGTATTTTTTTGTAATTGATTTAATTTGAACGAAATTAAAAATTAAAACAAATTAATTTGAAATTAATTTTTTTAATTAAAGAAATCATAAATTCTGAAAAAAATCTGAACAATAAAAGTAGATAAAACATAATAAATTACAATAACATTCAAAACTAAACATATTTAAAATAAAGCAGTAAAAAATTGAATCAAAATATTAATCATAGTGGGCGTGGCATAGTGTTCAGTAGAGCCATCTATTTTATATTACTTAAAAAAATATTTTGGTTCAAAATTGATTTCATACACCGATAATTTCTAAAATTTTAATACCATTCAATACTAAAAATATTGAAAGTTAGATAATCCCAAAATTGGAATTAAATATTTAGAACTGTTAATACCATTCAATAGTAAACATTTTAAAAGTAAGAAATTGTGGGCGTGGCATAGTGTTAAATATAACCATCTAGTAATGTCACTTAAAAATGTGTTTTTTAAAGAAGTTCAAAAAAGCAATTTCATCGACCGATAATTCCTAAAATTTTAGTATCATTTAATAGTAAAAATGTTAAATGTTAAAAAGACCCAGAATTGGATTTAAATTAACATCTTTTTTATTTAAATGAAAGTACTTCAAAATTTCTTTTTACTATTTTTATTTTTCTCAAAATAAATTTGATACAATTCGCTCTTTTGAACGAATCTTTTTTCTATGTTTTTCTGTTCATAAACTGCAATTTAATACATAATTTTGAAATGAGAAAAAATTAATTTCTTAATTTTAGGAAAATCAATTCATAATTCTGATATAAGATCCCACTACACATATCACTTAAATAAATAGATTTGCAGTAGAAATCTATGGAAATAAATCATTTTGACTAGGGGAAGTCCAGTTTTGGTTTGCTTTATAGCCAAGCTATGTACTTCTTACAAAAGTATCAGGTATCTCTGAAAACGTTTAAACTATAAATTTACTATTTTTAAAGAAAAAGTAAGTGAAATATCATATAAAATCATACATTTTTTAATAAAATTAATATTTAAACTTTAAAAAATAAAGTCCTTTCGGCAGAAAAAATTTTGGATTTTTAACTTTCATGCACGCAGAGAAACGTCATTTCGCAATATGTTCGTCGCAAACAGAAATATATTCATGCCAAACATTTTTTGTTATTACCAACATGTTAATTGTTGAATACATTTTATTTTAATAACAATTAAATAAAAAATATCGTGCACGTAATATGTTTGGAAATATGTTTGACTGATGACAATTTAATTGTTATTGTACAGTTCGTTATAAAAAAAGAACATTTCAAATAATATTTACATAGTTTCCAAAGGTAAACATAACAATATTTATATTCAATAACAAAATAATGAGAACAAATTTTTTATTGGAGTAAGAATATTTTTAATGGCGATAAGAAAAATTCTAGTGGCGATAACAATAATTTTAGTGACCATAACAATAATTTTAGTGACGGTACCAATAATTTTTGTTGCCACTGCAAAATAACAATGCGAATAAACAAACTTTTTATTACAATAACAATATTTTTATTGGAATATATATATATAATGTCTTAGTGCTGATAACAATAAATATTGTTATTAATGCAAAATCAAAATACGAATGAAAAAAAAATTATAATTACGATAACAATATCTAATAACAATAGTATGTTGTTTCTTGTTTATGGTTACCGCAAACATATTTTTTCTCTGCGTGTTTGTAGCTAAATATTAAGGAACTTTATTAGTAATTAAATATTATTTATTTTTAATTGACAAAGTTTAGATAAGTGTTGAGGACAGATTTTGCCTTAAGCTCATCAAGATTTAGTCATGATGATTTTTTGCTAAGATTTATTTATACATCTCAAAAGAAAATCAAAAAGTTCAGAACAAAAAAATCCATAAAACTATTTTTTTTAATGGACTCATATATTTATATGGTTGTTATGGCAATAATTTTTAGAATTTTATAGAGAATCTGTCAAATATTTTTAAAAAGTTGTAGGACTTATATAAGTCCCTCTAATTTTAAATAAGTAAAAAACATGATTAAAAATAAGTTAAAATTTTTTTGTTTTAAATATTTCTGAAAGTATACTTCAGCTCTAAGCATGCAACATTTCATTAAGATATTTTTAAGTGTTCAGAAGTTATAGAATTATTTTCAAAATTTTCTAAGAGAGTAAATCATTTTAGCGATTTTTAAAATTTTTTTGCGCTTTAAGTTTCTAACATTAGGACTGTATCTTAACTTAAAATAAGGAAATTTTTATTATCAAGGTTAATATTTTTCCTTATTTATTTTGCCAAATTTTTTTGCAAATCGTCTATCGCTTGAAATATTTAAAGTTGTTTAAAAAATAAATTCAGTGGCGTAAAAAAAACTGAAAATACAGTTTCTATGGGTTAAATCTCAAGTTTCATAAAATTAAAAAAAAAATTAAAAATATTAAACGAATTTTAGTAGAAACACTTACCTTAATTTAACACTTATAAAAATTATCCAAATTATGTGGAATATTGAAAAAAGTTTTTTTCGAAAAATTCTTTTGAAAAAAATCACTCATTAAATAACTAAATTAAACACTCAGATAAATCGTATTTTTTTTCTTTCTTTTTAAATCATTAACTAAAACTGTGAAGATAAAGAGTCCGACAAAAAAATTAAAACAACTATTTAGGGAATTTATCAAATCGAGAGGAACCAAAAAAAAATAAAAAACAAATAAAAAATTTCATATGAGAAATATTTAAATATTTCTACAATAAATCATATAAAAGAAAAAAGATTTTTTTGATTTAGCAAAAAAAAATACAAAACAATAATAATTTCAGCTACAATTTGCTATTAATCTTGCAGAAAACTTGCATAAAGATATAAACAAACACAAACACATGCACATGAATTTTTTAAAAAAATTTTTTAACAAATAAAATTCAAACAAAAAACGGTTTATTTTTTAAATTTCAAAACAAAAGTTATAAACACGCGACGTTAACGTTAGCGACGAAGACGACGACGATTTGAACATAAAAATTATTTTTTAAATATTTTTTTATTAAAATTTTTTTGTGCAAAAAAAATTGTTTTTTTATTTTCTGGGTAGATTTTATAATATTAATGTGGTAATTTTGTTGTTGTTGTTTTTGTTTCTTTTCATTATTTGTATTTTCGCTTTTCTTTGAAATTAAGAAGTTGTTTTTGTTGTTGTTGGATTTTTGATATGCTTAGATTTCGATTACAATTTGAGGCACAATTTCAAAATCCAAAATTTCAAACTAGAAAACAAAATAACAAAAAACAAAATTGAAATAAAATAAAACTCAATAATTTTTTTTAAATCGAGTCGATATTTGTACCCTAAAAATGCATTCAATTGTATTAAAACAGGAATGCAACAAACACGACGTTATTTTTGTTGTTGTAGTTGTTTGTTTTTTTATACCCTCCACCACCAGAAGTAAAGAAAAGAGTATATTAACTTCGTCATACCGTGTGTAACGCTATGAAGTAATCATCAATGGATATATATTCTTTCATCAAATCAGAGTCTGAGTAGATTTAGATTTAGTCTGTCTGCTTTTGGCACGCTCACATCCACCATAATTGAAATATCTCAATAAAATTCGCCCTGAGTATTTGTTAAAGTCTTAGGAAAAATTGGTTGAGTATATTAAAAAATATAGACCAATATCTGAGCAAAGCTCTAAGTACAAGCAAAAAACTTTGATAAAATTGTGGATTATAATTTGAAAAATTTGAATAAAATTTTGCTATAACATTAAGATTTACTTCATTAATATTCCAAAAATTATCACAAATCTGTTCAGTAAAAAAAGTTATAACCACAAATATAAGTAATTTTATGACTCATTAAATGTTCCGTGTTATATTTAAGAAAAACTTTTATTTATTATTTACGTCCGTGAGTATTTACAAAACATAATGTATTTACTTCACACGTATTTATGGTGAAGGGTATTGAAGATTCGGCATAGCCAAATATGTCTTTCTTTCTTTTTGTTGTTATAAATTAAAATTTTTATTGCACTATTTTTCATTTTTTTATTTTTATTTTTATAATTAATTATAAAAATTTATTTGTTGTTTTTTTAATTATATTATAAACTAACGGTGTTAATAAATGCATTCAATTAATTGCGTATTTAACATGTCATTAATTATATTATTTTATTATAATTATTTATTTTTATATTAAAAAAGAAGCTTAATTTTTTATAATTTTTCACAACTTTGTTTATATTTTTTCTTTACAAAAAATTATTCTTCGTTTTTTTTTTCTTATTTAAAGTTTTAAACTTTTAATTTTCCTTCCGCAGAAAACGTTGTTTCATGATCATCGTTTCTAAACAGACTGAATGAAATTTTTAAAATATTAAATGCAACAATAAGTTCAACCACAACAAGTGCGATATTAAAGAAAAAAAGCCAAACACGAACACACACACGCGCGCACTACAAACAAATAATAACAACAACAAAAGTAACAAAAATTTTCAAATAAAAAACCTCTAGCAGCTCCGAAAAAATTGTAATGTAAAGTACACACAATTGATCACTCCAAAAAAAATAAAAACAATCAAATAATCATACACACACAAACACACAAACTCAATTACTCAACCCAACCAACAACAAAATATTTTGCACAATAAAAATAAACCAAAAAACTCTCCCCCTTTTCTAACAAAAAAAACCCAAAGTAAAGAGTTTACCGTTTTCATAAACAATAAACATTCTCCCTTAATTTAGTTCTCTTGTTTGCTCTCCCCACTCATTTGAAAATAAACCAAAAAAATGACCCCACAAACAATGTAAATAACATAAAAACAAAAAAAGAGAAAGAGCGAGAGAGAGACTTAGAATTATTTACATGTGTTACATGCTCAAAGAAGTAGAAAGAAAACAATTAAGCTCATGTACTAGAAAACAGGTTGCCATATTACAAGTTTTATTTTTAACAGTTTTTAGAGGACAATTTTTTAAGATTTGATACGATTTCTTATTCAGAGTGGTCTCACTTTAGTTCATAATGTAATAATGGCATTACGCCATACTAATTTTAACATTTTTGATCAACTTTGTTTTAATTTTAAATGATTGCTTTTAGAAATAATTCTTTAATCTCAATATTTCTGATCATATAAATTAATATGGAGGACCAGAAGAAAAGGGGGATGGAACACCAAAATGATCAAAGTCAATTCAGTGGAAAAAAATTATAGCCAAAAATATAACTATTTTTATAACTCATTTAGTGTTTCTGGTTATATTTAAGAAAAACTTCTATATATTGTGCGCATTCCAAAAACTTAGACACCTGGGCTCATATAAATTTTTAAAACGTTCGAGATTTCTGATTTTTCAAATCGGTTTCAAATTCTATCATTTTCTTTATTATTATTATTATTATTATTATTATTATTATTATTATTATTATTGTTGTTATTATTATTATTTGTTTAATTATCATCCCTATAACTCCCATTGAGCCCTGATGGGGTCCATACTTCAAAGTTATAATGCTACACTCTTCTGCTGATTCTGATACGCTATTTAATGCATGGTAGATGGTGGTTGACTTTCCTTTGTATAGAATGATATGAATGAGAGGGACACTATTAAAATTTTAACTCAATAATTCCTATAATCTTCCCATTTTATATTAAATAAATAAACGACAACTATATTAACCACGACTATTCACCGAAAAACATATGAAGCACCAGGGTTTTTTTTCGTATTTTGTAAATCTGATCTGAATTCAGTTGCAAGTGTAATGTTGTAAAGATAGCAAAAATGTTATTAAACAATTTTACACAAACGTGTAATATAGACTATAACCACGATGGATGGCTTGATGAATGGCGTTTAATTTTAATCACTGATCATAAGAATATATATCAATTACTACGAGATAATAAGGTACCAATATGTAGACAGAATAGTTTGATTTGTCATGGACAACGAACAAATGTACGATGTTTAACTAATCAACGATTTGATAGAGGTAGTGCTCTATCAATGGTACCGCCCTGTTCAGTAGCTCATGATGTACAATCAGTTATGCATACACAAAGATATAGCTATTGCCCTCATACATTATATGAAATCGGTTATGAAATTTCATATGGTGGAAAAAATTATTTTCTGGAAACCTATAAAGTTTGCTTTGATAAGAAACATCTAAGACCATTATTTTCCATTAATATGGCTTATCCGAAGGGTGAGTTTTTTGAAGCTTTCATATTTTACTTTAAAACTTAGTATAAATTTAAACCAATTTTAGGAGGCAATAGCTCAGATATTTCGCTTTGAATATGATAATATATTTGGCGATAATTTTTATGCATTCACACGTCCAAATACTTTTAACAGATTTAAAAGATTATTGGGCGAAAATCAAGAATATATGGATGACATTATGTGAATCACATTATTAATCGTGGTCACTTAACACCCAGTGCCGATTTTGCTTTGACTAATTTAAAATATTCTACTTTCCGACTGATAAATGCTATACCTCAATTCAAAACCATAGATTCAGGTGATTGGCGTAACATCGAGGAATGAGCACGTGATCCATCTCGCACTCCTGCTAAAATTTGTACTGGTGTCTTAAATTGTCATTTGGATAGTGTTTTGCTTGGTCCCCTCCAACAAAACGTAAAAAATTCTTCAAATTTAATTTTTTTTAGTTTTGAAAACATACACCCAACATACCCCACATATTATTTCTTCATATGCTGCTGCTCCACTTGCAACAACATACATACTCAAACCTTTGAATATCAACTAGATATCGTCTCATTTGTTAAGATTTATGTTTAATATAAGAGAGCAAAACTCACAAGCATTATAAATACTCTCTCAGATTCCATTGTTTTGTATTTAATGACGTAACATTTAATGCAAAGCTTACTTTGTCTTAATATCACCTGGGTTCATGCAAGTGCTATTAAAGTGAGGTGGGCCGGAAACGTGTTTAAACAAATGAAAACGTCATAAATAGTTTTATTTGCAAAAAAAATATTTAAGAGAATTTAAGTTTAAAGAGCATAAGAGAGCGAAAAATAAAAAGCTGGAGTTGGAAACATTAAGAGAGAATTAACAAGATTTTACAGTTTGAAAACAATTGAAGTTTTGAGTTTCTTATTTAATAATAGAGTAAGAAAAAAATGGTAATAGAGGAGATAATAATGTGGTATTGGTAAGAGGAGAATAATATAATTGATGCATTTTAATTACAATAAAACTGTTGTGTTAATTGTGTTTTGGGGCTAAACTTTGTGGTTTTTTGTTGAATTTAAACAAAAAAAATCCCAATTGATTTATGTAATAAGTGACTTAGAAGTTATATCTTTATTTAAAAACGGATTTCAATTAAAAGTGATGAGACATTGGGAGAGAATGTTGGTGAATTCACTAATTTTGTAAATCCTTAAAGAAATTTTTTCAACTTGCAATTAATGAAAAAGGAATAAATCAAGCAACTTTAAGCTTTTTATTCTATGTCTTATATTCAGGAACTATTTTGACCGCAGGCAAAATTTGTCAAAGTAATTCCGAGAAGATTAAAAAAACATGACCGTTTTCTACCAACCCGACTTTGAATATATGTAGAGAACGTCAACAAATGAAACACCAGAAGATGGTAGTAACGTTACCCCACCTTCTGGGAAAATATTAAGAATTTAAAATTAGCAAAGTTCCCTATCACCACATCACTCATAAAGTGCGTTGTTCTAGGCCACGACAGTATGATAGAACTTAACTACAACAAAAAAAGAAAAATGGAAGTAACTGAAACTAAACCTGAACAAACAGTGAACAGTAAGAGCGATCTTTTGTGAGACCTTATGTTCTTTGTAGGAACAAAAGATCTTTTTTAGCCTGATTAGTTTTACTTAAACTTTATATAGCGATAGCAAAATGGTCTTATAAGTTTTGACGGAAATCTCCAAAATGGGTCCAGACTAAAAGTTATGGGAACTCAAAGTAGGGTATCTCAGAAGAAAATTACATTTCAGAAAAAGCTTATTACAAGAATTATTAAATGTGAAAAATTTATGAAGAACTTAAAATCTGAATTTTTTCTTTTTTTTTATTAAATTAATATTTGAACTTTATATTCAGATATTTTTATGGTTTCCCAACAATACAAGTTTAAAAAAAGTTTATAAAAAAAGTCATTTTGGCTGAATGCAAAGCAGAGGCTGAGAGGATTAGCAAATTTTTCGACTTAAATACCTGTGAAACTATATGAAATAACCGACATATGTAATCTAATTTTGGTAGGTCTACCTTGTCTTGCCTCCGTTAATACCCGCCCCCTTCACCAATGTTATCAAGTTCGATGTATGGAGAGTGCAAGATATTTTATTAATTATAACCAACAATAGAATATTTAAATATTTAATTAAAATGATTTATTTTGTCTATGCAGATCATTGACCTCCCTTTTTTCTATTGTATTAAAAATTAGCAAAAATTTAACAAAAATTATTTACAATTAATTAAAAACAAAAATCTAATACCCACTAGACAACAACTAAACCTGTACAAGAACATGTCTTAATGTCAATTTAAATCTTAAACAATGAATTAACATTTATTTATTTATTTATTTATTCTTTTTTTTTCAACATTCATACAAATTTTTTATTATCCAAAAAAAGTGATAAAGACCAACAAAGAAACATATTTGTTTAAATTAAATTCTTGTCTAAGAATTAAAAAAAATTAAAATCTTAAAAATAATAACAATTTCAGCAGCCACCAACCCCAAGTCATTTTTTTAAACAATAAAAATTCAAAATAACAACAACTTTTAGTTCCGTTCTAAATACAACAATAAAACAAATCAACCATAAAACACAAAAAAAAAAAAAAACAAGTGAGAATGCTATATTCGACTAAGCCGAATCTTCAATAACCTCCACAACAGATGCGTGTTAAGTAAATACGTTATGTTTTGTACATACACACTCACACATATACTCGCAAACGTTTACCATATACATAAAAGATTTTTTTATTATTATCTATAACTTCTTTTCTACTGAACCGATTTTTTTCATGAAGTACATACAACTTAATATAATGGACAAATTTCATTCGAATTTGTCGATTTATAATTGACAATTTTAAGAAAGTTGATCGCTTGAACATAGAGGTTGTCCATGTATCGGTCTATAAACCGATTTTGCTGATTTAAAATAGGTAATTTCTCCGGATTACAGCAAATACTCAAGCCACATTTCATTGAACTCTGTCAATTATTGTGGATATGAGCATGCCAACATAACTAAATGGACTTAGATTTTGATTTAATGCCAGAATTATGAAGTCCAAGAGAATTCCTTGTTAGCGTTACACACGGAATGACAAAGTTAATATACCTTCGAATATATTTATTTGTAGCAATTTTCAGATCAATTAAATTTATTTGACCAAGAATTACTTTAGATTCTTTATGCAACGACTGACTCTGGTTTAACACGTTTTTCTAAGGGGGCAAAAAATCACAAATATAAATCATAAAGTTTGTAAATAAAGCAAAAATGACTTTATTTTCGATACACATTTTGAGAGTTAAAAAAATAATCTAAAGGAACCATAAAAAGAAAAAACTTCAAATTCAAATAAATAAATTTAAACAAAAACAAAGGCGAAACTTAAAATAAGACTTAAACTTACAAAAATAACAATAAAATTATTAACGAAAACTTATTTTTGAGAAAAAAAATATTATAGAAAAAATGTATAATCAAATAACAATAAAACAGAGTTCATTAAAAAGTTTCGCACACTAAAATAAAAATATCAAAAATTATTAGGTTAGAGCATAAGTAATTTCGTAATAACAAAAAAAATTATATTTTTTTTGGGCTAAATTTTCAATTTCAAAAAATCTTTTTAAATTGTTTACTTAAAAAAATGCTATATTCGTCTATGCCGAATATGGTAAAGAGGCCCATATGGCTAAATTTCACTGCTTAATCTCACTCTAATTTATACATTTGTATTTGAAAATTTTTACAGAAGATCTCTTGAATGTAGAGGCTGCGATCTAATAAATAAACTAAACTGATTTTGCAGACACACAGACAGACGGATTTTGATTTCATGCAAAAATATATTACATTATGGGTTCTTACATGATCTCATCTTAACGTTACGCGCGGAATGACAAAGTTAATACATCCTCTACACCACTTGTAGTGAAGAAAATCTCCTATTAAGAGAAAATTTTTGATAAATCTTCAATTTACAGAAAATTGTCGATAAATCTTTTTTAAAAAAGAGAAAACTGTTCAATTTGCAGACAATTGTTGATAAATCACTAATTTGTAAAAATTTTTGATAAATTTTCTTTTAAATTTTTTTCAATAAATTTTCTCTTAAAGAAAAAATTTGATAAATGTTCTTTTAAAAAAATTTATAAATATACTATTAAATCAAAATTTTCGATAAATTTTCTTAAAAATAGAATTTTTGTTAAAATATCTTAAAAAATAAATTTTACGATAAATAAACTTAAAAACAAAATTTTTGACAAATTTCCTTTAAAACTAAATTTTCGATAAATTTTCTTAAAAACAAAATTTTTGAGAAATTTTCTTTAAAACAAAATTTTTGAGAAATTTTCTTTAAAACAAAATTTTTGAGAAATTTTCTTAAAAAACAAAATTTTTGAGAAATTTTTTAAAAACAAAATTTTCGATACATTTTCTTAAAAATAAAATTTTTGAGAAATTTTCTTAAAAACAAAATTTTACGATAAATTTTCTTAAAAACAAAATTTTCGATAAATTTTCTTAAAAACAAAATTTTTGAGAAATTTTCTTTAAAACTAAATTTTTGAGAAATTTTCTTTAAAACAAAATTTTCGACAAATTTTCTTTAACACAAAATTTTCGATAAATTTCCTTTAAAAAATACTATAAGTGTTAATACAAAAACACAAATTTCTTAGAAAAAGGATAATTTATAAAAAATCAAATTTAGTACAAAAATTTAAATTTCATAACAGATTTAAAAATTTCCATAAAATTCTTCTTAAAATGGATATTTTAGTGCAAAGTTAAAATTTTAGAACTGCTACTAAGTTTTAGTACAAAATAAAGTTGTAAAACAAAAGTTTGTGTATAAAATTTTATTTTGACGTAAAATCAAAACTAAAATTTTAACGTGTACTTTAATAGATAAAATATATTCACACATTTTAGTACAAAACTTGTTATTTTAGAACACAAATTCAATTTTGAGATTCGAAGTTATTTTTTAATAAATCTCCTATTTTAAGAAAGAAAAATATTTAGTACAAAATTTTGATTTTGTTGTGAAAAAAATTTTAATCAAACATTTTAATTTTGTTATTTAAAAAAAATTTATGTTATTTTTTCCCCTCTTAACCAATTTTTTAAGTTCTTAGAAATATTTAGTATTAAAAAAACATATTAAAATGTTAGTTGAAATTCGCCGAAAAAAAACATTAAAATCATACTTCGCTGAAAATAGTCGTTGCCTCTAACCAACTACTTACCGCGAATTTAACTAAATTTAAGAATGCAATAATAACAGTTATAGTTGTAACAACTAAAATAACTTTATAATAAAAAAAAATAATATAAATTTATAAAAAGCAGTTACAATTTGAAAACTAATTTTAAATATTTTTTTTTAATTCAATCAACAAATAAAATTAACTGGTTAAATTTTAAAAAAAATAGTAAATTTTTAGAATAAAATAAAAGCCAGTGAGAATGTTTAATAAGGCTATGCCGAACATTCAATACCCTCCACCACAAATGCGTGTGAAATAGATACGTCATAGTTCATACAAACACACTTAGAAACGTATACAATATAAAAATTTCTTCTTAGATATAACACGGAGCACTTAATGAGTCATAAAATTAGTTATTATTTTGGCGATAACTTTTTTATACTGAACCAAATTTTTAGAGAGCCAATAATAGACAGACAGATGGTCAGACGGACATAGCTAAATCCATTCAGATTTTATCTTGATGTAAGAATATATATACATTATGTGGTCTTATATGATTCCTTCTTAGCTTTACACACGTAACGACAAAATGAATATGCCCCCTTCACCACTTGTGATGGTGGAGGGTATCAAAATAAAATATCAATAGATCTTAACATAGAAATAGAATAGATTGAGTGACAACAAAAAAATGATTTATACAATGACATTAAAAATAAAGGTTTTTTATTCAATATCAACAAAAATAAAAATTTAAGTGTCTCTAATGTCACTTTAAATGCAAAAAAATTGAAAAAAATATCAAACGCCCACTTGAAGTTTAAAAATAATAATTGCAATTTTCAATTTATTCTTTATACTTTTTGCGATAGATGAGTGAATTTGTAAGTGATTGAATGGGTAAATGAGTGAGTGTGTAATTAGAAAATCATTAACCTTAGATAATGACAGTTTTATTAGATAATCAAAACAACAACAAAAATGGGCTTGGAAAAACCTACACTTTAAATTTTTATTAAGGAAGATATTTGCAAAAGTGTTATATTGTATAAAATTAAATAAAGTGTTATAATTATGTAATCATAAATAAGATGATCTAACTGAATACAAAAACAATAAGTGAAAATTATAAACTCATCAGAGGCAAATTTCTAGAAAATATCAATAAAATCGTAAATACGACACACTTAATAAGTCTTCCCATCTGAATTCACTACAAGAAACAATTTATAATATGAATAATAGCCAGGATCACATACCCTGCCGAATTTTTATATTTATTTTTATATTTTATATATCATTAGTTTTTCATTAAAATTACTATCCCTTTCATTAAAATTACTGTCTCTTGAATTTAAGTTAAACAAATAAAAAGAGCAAAAAAAAATTAGTTTAAATTGAAATCGAAAATTTCATCTACAGATGAGACCAAATTGGTTTTAAAGTATATATGATGGAAATTTGTACACTTAAAGCTTTTTTCCACACGCAGAGAAATATCATTTCGCAATATGTTCGTTGCAAACACTAATATATTCGCGGCAAACATTTATTGTTATCATCAACATGTTTATTATTGGATTTATTTAATTTTGATAACAACTTCATTGCTGCAATCATATTATTTTTATTAAATAAAAAATATTGTGGTCGCAATATGCTTGGAAATATGTTCTGATCTGATCACAATTTTAGTGTTTCCAAACAGCCCTTATAAAAAAACAACTATTGTTGTAAAAGCAAAATATTATTTTCAGTTTACTGACAATTAAATATGATAAACTATTTTTTGTTACAATTTTCTATAATTTCTGTTAACATGGAAAATACATATTTCAATTAATATTTTCATTATTTATAAATAAAAAAATAAAATTATATTGCAAAAACATTCCAAAAGTATACATAAATAAAATTAGAAGTATAATAAAATATTTCAGACGAAAACATTTTATTTAATAACAAAAAAAAATGCGAGGAAACAAATTTTTTATTGAGCTAACAATATTTTTTATTAGAATAACAATATTTTTAGTGGCGTTAACAATAAATTTAGTGACGATAACAATCATTTTAGTGGCGATAACAATATCTATTTTTATTAATGCAAAATCACAACGTGAATAACTAAAATTTTTAGTTACGGTAAAAATATCTAAAAACAATCGTATGTTATTGTATTTGTACAACAGTTTAAAAAGTGCTCATATAAGTGGAAAAGTGAAACTACAGATTAAAAAGTTTAAAACTGTTTTTCGATATCAGTTCAAATTTTCTTTTAAATGGATTTTAAGATCTTTTTCTCTTAATTTTTTTCAGATCATTATGTAAATAATGTGTTAAATAATATAATAAAAAAATCAAAAATTACAATCATTTTTCTTGATTCATATCAGTAAATCATCTTGAAAAAGCCTACGTTCTAAAAATAAGGAAGCAGCTGAAAATTTGAGAATTAAAAAATGTAAATTTAAAAATTCTAAACTAAACAATTTTTAAGGTTTGTGACCTTAAAAATTATTAATTTTAATTAAAATTACAAAATTATCGTTAAAAAAACTTCCAAAAGATTTATGACAAATAATAAAAATATATAAAAAACTGCGTTAACTCATTATTACATTAAACTCATAAAGAACAACCCGAAATCTTAAAGACCCACCTAAACTTCATTAAAAAAATCTTCAAATATTAAAAAATAATTTATCTCATTTTACTGTAAACCCAAATTGGAAGAAAATAAAAGTTGTAAAAATAATAAAATCATTAAATTAATTTTTCTAATTAAATATAACTGAAATTTCTGCATCTCTTTGACTTTTTAACCTTTTTTCTTGAAGACTCTTTCTTTTCAAGATTTCATGTTGCTGCTGTCGGAGAAGTAATTATCTGACACAATGGGAGTAACAACAGCAGTTGCTATTTGAGTGGATCTTTTACATATGCATACACAAAAGGTAACTCCCACAATTTCACTCTTGCTGCGGATGCAAAAGTTATACTGAAATTATTTTCAATTTGTCTACATGCGAGGGATGGTGTAAAAATTATTTGAGAAAACTTTCCATTAGTCTCTCATTTGGAGAAAATAAATTTCCTATTCAGAGAAAAACTTTTAATTTAGAAAAATATTATTATCGAATACTTTTCTAAATTGGTTTCTTACTTAAGAAAATCATTCTCTTACTTAGAGACAATTTTCGATAAGTCTCTTATTTAGATTAAACTCTTCTTTATTTTCTCTAAAGAAGATTAAACACTTCGAATAAACTCTTCATTTGAGAAAATGTTCGAATAAAATCTTTAGAGAAAATTTTTCGATTAAACTCTTCTTTAGAGAAAATTTTTCGATTAAACTCTTCTTTAGAGAAAATTTTTCGATTAAACTCTTCTTTAGAGAAAATTTTTCGCTAAAACTCTTCTTTAGAGAAAATTTTTCGCTAAAACTCTTCTTTAGAGAAAATTTTTCGATTAAACTCTTCTTTAGAGAAAATTTTTCGATTAAACTCTTCTTTAGAGAAAATTTTTCGATTAAACTCTTCTTTAGAGAAAATTTTTCGATTAAACTCTTCTTTAGAGAAAATTTTTCGATTAAACTCTTCTTTAGAGAAAATTTTTCGATTAAACTCTTCTTTAGAGAAAATTTTTCGATTAAACTCTTCTTTAGAGAAAATTTTTCGATTAAACTCTTCTTTAGAGAAAATTTTTCGATTAAACTCTTCTTTAGAGAAAATTTTTCGATTAAACTCTTCTTTAGAGAAAATTTTTCGATTAAACTCTTCTTTAGAAAATTTCTTTCTAATTTTCTTTAAAGAAGAAATAGAAAAAGTTTTGATTATTCTTAAGAGAAAATTTTCGATAAATTACCTATTTAGAGAAAATGTTTGATCAACCTTTAAGAGCTTAATTGTGATCTTGTTGTTTCCCTGTTTTAAATATTTTATTACTATTGTATCAACCCTCGTATATCTCAAGAGTCTGTATACGGTTGATCAAATTTTTGCCAGGTACAATGTTTTCTTTCTAACATTTTTCTTTTATATTTTTTTTTTTTGCCATTCGCTCTAATCATTTCAATTTTGAACTTAAAATAATTCAAATAAAAAGAAAAATGCATTAAATAAATGTTTTTTTCTTGTAATAAAATTATTATTGTTTAAAAGTGGGAAGATTTTAGATTTTTTCCATATTTTTTTTATCAACTTCAGCAACAACGAAAAGACAAGAAAAAAGTGAAATTTTTTGTTTCTTTTAAAAATTTTAATATTATTTTACAGCAAATTGTGATTAAAAGAAAGAAAGGTGATCATGATGTCTTCTTTTTTTGGATTAAACTTAATTTCACAAAGAAATATTTTCTTTTAAAAATTAAAGTAAAGAAATTCATTGTCAGGGACTAAAGTCAATTTTTTCCTACAAATTTTCTCACACCTTTTCTCACACTTAATTTTATGTGTGATCTTTTTTCACTATAACTCCGAAAAGTTTTAAGAAAAAAAAAACGCTCTAACAGTAATTTCTTTTCAGTTTTAATGAACTCAATCCATAACTAATTTAAGTCGTAGTTTGTAATTAATGTTTTTTAATGATGAAAATAATTACACACATTCATATGTAAAATAACTTTAATTACACATTAATGACTAATAAAAAAATAGTAAATTATAAAAATAATAAAAATGAGATGAATATCTAAAGATGAATTAAAGTTAAATGTAAAAAATTTATATTTTTTTTTCTTTGTCGGAATTATTTGAATTTTGTTAAAAGACGAGAATTTCATTTAATTTAATTTGCGAAGAATTAAAATTTAGAACAAAATTATGTTATAAATTTCTGAAGAAGACAAAATTAGAACAGAATTTTAATATTTTTTTTAAGAAAGTAGAAAACTTATTAAAATAAATTTAATGACAAAAAAGCTAAACTACACTTTAAAAAATTATAAGAAAATTTTCGATAAATCTCCAATTAATTTAGAGAAAATTTTCAATAAATCTCCAATTAATTTAGAGAAAATTTTCGATAAATCTCCAATTAATTTAGAGAACATTTTCGATTAATCTCCAATTAATTTAGAGAAAATTTTCGATAAATTTCCAATTAATTTAGAGAACATTTTCGATTAATCTCCAATTAATTTAAAGAAAATTTTCGATAAATCTCCAGTTAATTTATAGAAAATTTTCAATAAATCTCCATTTAATTTAAAGAAAATTTTCGATAAATCTCCAATTTAGAGAAAATTTTCGATAAATATTCAATTAATTTAGAGAACTTTTTCGATTAATCTCCAATTAATTTAAAGAAAATTTTCGATAAATCTCCAGTTAATTTATAGAAAATTTTCGATAAATCTCCAATTTACAGAAAATTTTCGATAAATCTCAAATTAATTTAGAGAAAATTTTTAATAAATCTCCAATTAATTTAGAGAAAGTTTTCGATAAATCTCCAGTTAATTTATAGAAATTTTTCGATAAATCTCCAATTTAGAGAAAATTTTCGATAAATCTCCTATTAATTTAAAGAAATTTTTTGATAAATCTCCTATTAATTTAGAGAAATTTTTCGATAAATCTAAAATTTACAGAAAGTTTTTGATAAATTTAAAGAAAATTTTCGATAAATCTCCAATTTTGAAAAAATTTTCGATAAATCTCCAATTTTGAGGAAATTTTCGATAAATTTAGAGAACATTTTCGATAATTGTCCAATTTAGAAAAATTTTCGTTAAAGTTCCTGTATAGAGAAAATTTTCGATTAATCTCTTATTTAAAGAAATTTTTCGATAAATTTCTTATTTAAAGAAAATTATTGCCAAATTCCTTACTAAGTTAAAATTTTCGATAAATTTCATTTTTATAGAAAATTTTCGATAAATCTCATATTTCGAGAAAAATTTCAATAAAACACCTCTTCAGATAAATTTTTTTGATTAATCTCTTATTTGCTGAAAATAATCGATAAATCTCTTATTTAAGGGAAATTTTCGATAAATTAAAAATTTTTATTAAATCTGTTATTTAAAGAGAATTTCTTTTTCTTTTTAAAATTGCTTAACATTTAAGCGTATTTTTTTCGTTATTTATGTTATTTCTTAAAAATCAACTCTTGTTTTATCTTTATTTTTACATTTTTAAATTAAATTATTTTGTTATACAAATATTTGACATGTTAAACAAATCTATCAAAATCATAATTTGTTTAACACAAAAATAATTTCGATAAAAATTATTAGAAAAAAATTACAAAAGATTTTAAACCTCAAGCAAATAAATCAAGGTCATAATTATGATCCAATTTAAACAGATATTTTTTGATTTAACTACACCTTCACTTTTATTTCATTTATTGTATTATTTACTTAATTATTGTTATTTATTTTAATTTTATTTCTTTTATAATAAAAAATTTTTACAATTGAACTTCATCAGAAAGAATGGGAGAGTCTTTTTTGAGACTCGCCCCCTAAATATTTGCGATTTTTTTGTTGGTCAAAATTAAATTAAATGTTTAATTATAACTTTTTTAAGGTAAATTAATGATTTAAAAAAGCGGAAAATTAAGAAATTATTTATAATTATCTCACTTTTGAAATGAGATCACATTAAAGGTCAAAGGTTAGGTAATAGAAGTTTGATCTTTCAACTAGTGCCATTTGAAAGTGATCCATCATTTCTAATGGATATACTGTTCCACTATATTGTATTTAAGTTCTTTATTTCTTCAATTTTTAATATTAAACTCTTTTTCCCCTTATGAGTCATTTATGACCAAAATTATAGACATATAGTTTTTCTTTTTCTGAAGAAAACGAACATTTTATTTGATTTTTCCTGCATTTAAGTATGAGAAAAATAAAACTTGTATAACTTTGTTTTGTTTTGTTTTGTTTTGATTTTGCCAAGATTGCGCAGGTGCAACATGCGTAATTTCCTTTTGCCAGATAAATGATTGTGCATCCCAACAACTTTTATTATAAATGAGTTGATCTTTGAATGTATTAGTGTGAGTGAGTATATTATAAAACGTCTTTAAAATGTTTTAAAACAACAAAATTACAAAATACGCATGATTTAATTAGAAAAGGGGAAAATTAAAAGGGGGTCCAACTGAGAAAGGGGAAAATTAAAAGGGGGTCCAACTGAGATCAATTTGATTAATTTTTTACGAATTCCATTCGATAGGTGGAAAAACCTTGTGACTAAAGATGGATAATGTAAAATTCAATTACTTATACAGGCTTCAAAAGTTGTCAATACGCAAATCGCATTTTAGTTGGACCACACACTGTAGAGAATTATTTTTATAACGTCATTCTCTCAATATATAGAAATTACTCATCAAACATCTTTTAAAATTGAATATTTTTTTCTTTTAAAATTAATGTCACAATTTATCATTATTTACCATAAATAATAATTATTTTAACAATTATTATTATTAAAATAACAAATAAATCTATAATAAAAATCAATTAGATCACTAAGAAAACAAAGAAACTCATTACAATGAATAAATCACTTAAATTTACATAAGAATGGAAAACTCATTAAAACCACTTTAATTACGTACATGAATCATAAATGTGCAAAACTTAAAACCAACAACAAAATTATCAGCTTTTTCAAAGAAAACGCAAAAAAAATGTTAAACTTCATGAAAAGAAAACGTTTATTCTGTTTTAATAATTTAGTTGTTTTTTATAAATCAAGTGTAACAAAGTTTCCGCTGTTTGCTCTTAAATTTCGTGTTTTTATTCGAATAATCAATATATTCAAGTCATTGTAATCATCATCTTTATCACTTTTTTTGCTTGAATGCAAAAATAAATACAATTTTTTTAGAAAAAAACTACAAAAACCTACATAAAATTAAGGAAAATGTTATAATCATCATCATCATCATCGTCATAGTCATCATCACCATTATTGACCATTTAAATGAAAACAACTACCGGCAGCAAATAAAAATAAAACAATTGTGCGTTTAACTTAACATTTTTGCAGTCAAACTGAAAAATAACATAAAACGTAACAAAAACATAAATAAAAACTAAAATAAATTTTGCAAAGTGTTAACATGTTGAAACCTAAAAAAAGCGGTAAAATATGTGATTTATGATCTTTATGTTTGCAATACAAGCGACCAGCGTTAAACGATCACTAAATTTTAGATTTGGCACGAAAAGCTAATGTAGGTTTAAAAAATAAAGGGTTCAAAATCTTCCGGACAGGATCGCTTTAGAGACCAAAAACAGTGGACAGAAATTGAAGTCAAGTTTTCTAAACAAAAGTTCTTGCTGCATAATGACAGATTTTTCGTAACTTTCTGGTCAAATTCTGTATGTTGCTAATGTTTGTGGTAATGTTAAAGATAAGTTGAGAACCCATTTCCTAGAAAATTTTCGATAAATCTTCTATTTAAAGAAGATTTTCAAGAAATCTATTTAGAGACAATTTTCGATTAATCGAATATTTAGAAAAATTTTCGATTAATCGAACATTTAGAAAACAATTTTGATAAAATTTTCCACTTTAAATATGTTGAAACAAGCAAAGTCTCCAATAACACCACAATTACTCTTCAATTTTCAAATACACAAAAAACCGCATAATTTTTTAAACGTTTAAATTTAAATCTCATCTTTCCTGTTAACAAGAACAACTAAATTGTGTCATTACAACTTTTAATTACAAACATTTGTAGTTTCATTCATTTGTTCATTAATTTGCCACAAAAACTAAAAATCAATGTCTTTCTTCAATGTGTGTCTCTAATATTAATTGTGGTTTTATTTAGTTAAAACAACTATTATTTGTGATTTTAGTGTTTATTTTGCCATTTTACTCTTAGTTCAAGTATTCAAGAAAAATATGAAATTTATTTGTAATTTTTTTTCTACTTACAGACTCTTGAATTCGAAATCTGTGTCTGAGTGTGTGTGTGTATGGTTTAAGTATTAAAGTGGTAAAAGGGAAATTGCACAATATTTATAACTTGAATAATTTCCGTTGAAAAATATCAAATAAACTTATCAACTTTGAACACAAAATAACGAAAAAATAAAAAAACAACAAAAACAAATTGAACTTATACGAGAATCAAGAAATATATATGACAAGTAGTCAACTATAAACCGCAATGTGTCTTGAAATGACACCAAAATAACAAACTTCACAAGAAAAATGACAAATCTATGTGAATTGAAAACAAAACCAAAAAATATGAAAAAGACTTAAATGATAGATTACTTTTCATGCCCTACACCAATACAGGAGGTAATGCGATATTTAAAAAAAATTTCAATAGATCTCTAATAATGAAATAATTTTTGATAAATCTTCCACTTTAAGTAAACTTTTGATAAATCTCGTATTTAGAGAAAATTTTCAAAAAATTTCGTATCTTGAGAGCAAACTTTCGATAAATCTCGTATTTAGAGAACATTTTCGATAAATCTCGTATTTAAAGAACATTTTCGATAAATCTCGGATTTAGAGAACACTTTCGATAAATCTCGTATTTAGAAAACATTTTTTATAAATCTCGTATTTAGAGAAAATTTTCGATAATCGCGTATTTAAAGAAAATTTTCAATAAATCTCGTATTAGAGAAATTTTCGATAAATCTCGTATTTAGAGAATATTTTCGATAAATCTCGTATTTAGAGAATATTTTCGAAAATCTCGTATTTTAGAGAATATTTTCGAAAATCTCGTATTTAGAGAAAATTTTCAATAAATCTCGTAGTTAGAGAAATTTTTGATAATCTCGTAGTTAGAGAAAATTTTCGATAAATCTCCCGTTTAGAGAAAATTTTCTGTAAATCTCCCGTTTAGAGAAAATTTTCGATAAATCTCCCGTTTAGAGAAAATTTTCGATAAATCTCCCCGTTTAGAGAAATTTTCGTAAATCTCCCGTTTAGAGAAATTTTTCGATAAATCTCCTATTAGAGAAAATTTTCGATAAATCTCGTATTAAGAGAAAATTTTTGATAAATCTTGTATTAAGGGAAAATTTTCAATAAATCTCGTATTAAGAGAAAATCTCATATTTTAAGAATATTTTCGATAAAATTTTTATTTAGAAAAAATTTTTCGATAAATCTTTTATGTATAAAATATAAAACTCAAATTTAGAGTATATTGTCGTTAAACATTTAATTAAGAGAAAGATTTAGATTAAACTTAAATCTGGAGAAATTTTACGTTGGGTGTTATATAGCCGTTTATGACCGATGAAAGTTATTCATACTTGTGTGGTTTTTTCGATGATGCTGACTTAGACTTGATTTCAAAGTGAAAAACCAGAAAAATTAAAAGTCTAAAAAACAGAACCTGTTTAAAATTACAGGCACAATGACATTTTTGAAATACAATAACTTTAAAGAAGAAGATTTAATTAGATATTATTTTTGTGTAAAGAAAATATTTTGTCTGATAGAAAACTTCTTTTAAATTCTAATTAAAGTCTTACTATTCCTAAGTCACGTTTTTTAATATATAAATTAAAATTCAATTGTTAATGTTCTTTTAATAAAGTTATTAAAATTCTTTTCTTAATTTATAATTTAATTTTGCATTTATTAGATCCCGTATATAGATCTTTTCCCTTTTAGATTGTGATAAAATAAATTATTGTTATTATTAAATAAATGTTTTTAATTTAAACATAAATAAGAAAATAACAATTACAATTACAGAACTAATTTGCATAAATTATAGAATTGGACATAAATACCAATTGAAATGTATGTAAATGTTGTCATAATAATTTTTATTTAATTATGTTATTTAAGCGTTTTATTGTTTTTATAACGAAAATGGTTTTATTTAATTTCAATAATTAGAAAATAATAAAAATTTAATATTTGTGATATAGAGAAAAATAACTCAAAATCGTGATAAAAATATAATAATTCATATGTAATTTTATCATAATTTATTTTCATATTTACAATACACTATAGCCCCGACTTGCGTTGTTAATGGGAACCAGAGAAACGCAACAACAATTTAATCCAAACATTGCTGATTTCGAAATCATCAGAATTTCCATTACTTCTAGATGCTGTGCTTTCCTAAAGTCGGAGCAAATAGTAAGAGCTTTATTTTTTATTACGTCCATGGTCAATGACATTCTTTGCTTATTATGATCATGTATCCAAATTGAAAGACTCCATCTTAACCAATAAAGGTTTTTCTGATTTAGTATCTTGTTTAGATTGGAGTGGTGTATCGATTTCAGCTAATTGATTAATTTTATCACTCACTCAATTAAAAATTTTTCTTACTGTTGTCTTACTATTTGTCCTAGAGATTTTCCTATATTAACAGCCTTTTCTCTAGTTTTAAAACGTTTCACTTAATTACAAATTTATTAGTTTTTTACTTTGACTCAATTTTTATGTCCTTAAAGTACTTTGGGAATAACACACTTTTATCACACAAATCGGACCGATAAAATGAAAACGACGCTAATCGGGACGACGCAACTCGGGACTGAACTGTATAGCTAAGTCAATTTGAAGGATAATCGAACCATGTAAAGAAAATCCGCATGGGTTTGGGGTAAAGGTCTGCTTGCAAGCCATAACCAAATTTTTTCAATTTTTTAGAAAAAACGTTTTAACTTTTTCTTTAACTTGGCAGATATTTAAACTATCATTATTATATAGCTGCTCTTGTAAGTTAAGGTGATTTTAAGTTCTTTATTAATAAATAACCGATACAAGGAATATTATCTAAAATATTGTCTCAATAGCAGTGAACAAGCAACCAATTATCGTCAATATTTCCCGAGAAATAATAATTTCCTTTAGATCACATTTAGAAAAAAATAAGATGCTTCAATAAATTCATCACATAAAATAACTGTTTTCTTTGTTTGCCACGCCCATAACTATGAATATTTTGATAAAATGTTCGGCTTAGGAATGAGATAAAAATTAAATGCCTTTTTTAAAAATTTAGGAAAAAATTAAAATCACTTACCCCAGATATCCGTACATACAATTTTTATCTCTGTTATCCATAACAAGATAAAGAAAACCGCAAAATAACCTCACTTTCAGCAAATTTAATATTCAAAACAGATTAAAGAACTTAATTAAGGAGTTCTGAAAATAAAACAACATTAAAAATATGATAAAATTATTACACAAAGTCAAGATAATTAAGAAAAATAAAATGAAAAGTTATAACAACAAAAACAAAAAAGCGAATTATTTGAATAAATCTAGAATAAAGAGAAATACTTGATTAATTTTCATAAATATGCGTGGCTTTTTGTCTATTAACCGTTAGTTGGTTATTAAACATTCGTTATGGTTATTTTAGAAATCTTAATATTAAATTGGTTTTGATTGAATCGCCTTAAAAGTTAAAAAAAACTAATAAATTTGCATAATTATGTACGACACCCACAGGTAAATAATTATTGTTATTGAGAGTTAAAATGCTTTTATTTGATTTTTGCAGTTTCTACCTTTTTTTCAATTAAATAAACAGGTGATTGTAATCGTAAATTGTTGTAAATAAATAAAAATCTAACGCGTTTAGTTTTATAGTCAAAACGAAAGACTTAAGTTACAAACTTGAAATCCTTTGATTACTTTCAACATTTAACATTCTAATTTATTTTTCACCTTTATTATGACCGTTTATGGTCTTTATTATTTTATTGCCTTTTGACAACTTTATTTAGGAATTTTATTTAAATTTTATTATTTTTCAATATAAAAACAACAACAAAAATAAGGAGTGTGATCGAAAAAATCTTTTTATCTTTTTATCTTTTATGAATGGAAGCTGGCTTTTTTGTAAACATTCCGGTATTTATAGAGCTCGTCGTAGCAAATGATTGACTTCTTTTGTAACAACTGGATATTGTTTGTCATTACAAGAAATTTTAGGGAAATTATAACTGCTTTTAAGTCCTAAACTTTTCTTCCACATTTCCTCCAGCATCAGCAATATACAATTTTTGACCAGAAAGTTTTTTAGGAAACTTGACTTCAATTTCCATGATACGTTTTTTGCCTAAATTTTTGTGAGTCTTGTATAATTTTAAACTATAATTTGTTTGATTTTACGTACCAAATACTCCGAATACTTAACCACACTGCTTTCCTATAGTGAATACAATTTAATGCTTGGCCATCTTCTTGTTGGACCAAGTTGGGTTTTGTTAAAAATATTTAATTATTTTAGTACGAACTTTTTAATCGGACTTACAATATATTCACTTTTTCGATATTAAATATAACAACTGACAATTTTTACAAAGATAATGAAATAAATAATCCGTGGTTAAAAGTTTTATTGAAAATCGAGTGTTAAGAATTATTCGATCTTACTCATTGGTAGAAAATATAAAAAATATTTAATAATATCAACACTTTATTTAATTACTAGTTTTATTAAAAATAAATCATAATTTTATACAAATTTCCTAACAAATGACAACAATTAATTGTCATAAAACACTTAAATAAATCTTTTCTTTCAGTGTTTTTGTAATTAATTATAAAAAGGTCATTATTATTACCAGAAACGCGTTAATTTGATAAATAATAATTATATTCTTAGTTCTTCAATTCGAAAAATATCAAATTGTTACACTAAATATTTAAGAACATTTTCGTAATCTCCTATTTAGAGAACATTTTCGATAAATCTTCCTATTTAGAGAACATTTTCGATAATCTCCTATTTAGAGAAAATTTTCGATAAATCTCCTATTTAGAGAAAATTTTCGATAAATCTCCTATTTAGAGAAAATTTTCGATAAATCTCCTATTTAGAGAAAATTTTCGAATAAATCTCTATTTAGAGAAAATTTTCGATAAATCTCCTATTTAGAGAAAATTTTCGATAAATCTCCTATTTAGAGAAAATTTTCGATAAAATCTCCTATTTAGAGAAAATTTTCGATAAATCTCCTATTTAGAGAAATTTTCGATAAATCCTCCTATTTAGAGAAATTTTCGATAAATCCTCCTATTTAGAGAAAATTTTCGATAAATCTCCCTATTTAGAGAAATTTTCGATAAATCTCCTATTTAGAGAAATTTTCGATAAATCTCCTATTTAGAGAAAATTTTCGATAAATCTCCTATTTAGAGAACATTTTCGATAAATCTCCTATTTAGAGAACATTTTCGATAAATCTCCTATTTAGAGAACATTTTCGATAAATCTCCTATTTAGAGAACATTTTCGATAAATCTCCTATTTAGAGAAAATTTTCGATAAATCTCCTATTTAGAGAAAATTTTCGATAAATCTCCTATTTAGAGAACATTTTCGATAAATCTCCTATTTAGAGAACATTTTCGATAAATCTCCTATTTAGAGAACATTTTCGATAAATCTCCTATTTAGAAAATTATATCCTGCCATCCTGATTGTATTTGTGTTGATTTGTATACCTAAAATGTAGTTTACGACTTTGATTTCTTTCCATTACAAATACTGGCCCAAAAGTCATCATTCCCTATCCTTCTGCAGGTCTCCAAGTTATAATAATGTTTTCTAAAGTCAACGTCACTTATTAACGTTATTATTGACAGATTACATTTTTATTTTGATTGTTAACGATGCTGTTTTGTCATTTTTTATTTTTTCTGTATTTTTTATATTTTTATCGTGTCTGGTGTTTTCAATACATTTCAAATAACTTAATAAAAACATTTCTTTTACGACTCAAATCAAATGTAGCAGTTGGCGAAAATTTGAGAAACAAAAAATCACAAAAACGTGACACCGCCCTCATCAACACCATGATTTACATTTCATTTGTTTTTCATATCACAGTTTTTGGTTGTTTTGGAAACATTTTCAATGTAAATTGCAATTTAAAATTTTATTAACGTTTTGTTAGTAAAATTTTTTATTATGTTTTGAAAATGATTTTGATGTTTTTGTTTTTTTTTAGATTTTTAACATTTATTGCAATTTTTACGAAGTGAAATAATTAAAGTGATTTTTAAGTTATTGACATTTCATGTAAATTTGTTAATGTTCTTTTTTCGTTAATTAAATTAAAAGAATCAATTTTATGTTCAAATATATTTGATTTAGACATAAAATCCAACGAAGAGTCAATAATTACAGAAAAAAGAACAAAATTGTTCAACCATTAATTATTTAAAACAAATGACTTAAGCATTAAACTTGCTTAAATTGTTTTATAAAGTTTGATAAATCATGAAACCGATTTTTAGTGAATTTTAAATTTACTTTTTAAAGGACTTAAAACTTGCTTTTGAAGTTCTAATATCACGATATAGTTTTTTATGGAAATATTTATTTATTTAACATTATTACCAGATCAACTTTATTTAATTTAAGATTTAACACAAATTTTTCTTAAATGAGCGATTTATTCGAAATTTTCTCTAAAACGGAGGCTTAGAATTTTGTCTCTGAATAGAAGATTTATCGAATATTTTATCTAAATAACGAAATTAATCGAAAATTTCCTATAAATACGTAATTGATGGAAAATTTCCTATAAATGCGAAATTTATAGAAAATTTCCTGTAAATACGAAATTTATAAAAATTTTTTTTGTAAATACGAAATTTATCGAAAATTTCCTTTAAATACAAAATTTATCGAAAATTTCCCATAAATACGATATTTATCGAAAATTTCCCTTAAATACAAAATTAATCGAAATTATCCTCTAAATACGAAATTTATAAAAAATACGGAATTTATTGAAAATTTCATCTAAATACGAAATTTATCGAAATTTTCCTCTAAATACGAAATTTATCGAAAATTTCCTCTAAATACGAAATTTATCGAAAATTTCCTCTAAATACGAAATTTATCGAAAGTTTCCTATAAATACGAAATTTATCGAAAATTTCCTCTAAATAAGAAATAAATACGAAATTTATCGAAAATTTTCGATAAATTTCTTATTTATAGGATAAATATAAATAAGAAATTTATCGAAAATTTCCTCTAAATACGAAATTTATCGAAAATTTCTTATAAATACGAAATTTATCGAAAATTTCCTATAAATACGAAATTTATCGAAAATTTCCTATAAATACGAAATTTATCGAAAATTTCCTATAAATAAAATACGAAATTTAATCTAAAATTTCCTCTAAATACGAAATTATCGAAAAATTTCTCTCTAAATTGAAATTTATCGAAAATTTCCTATAAATACGAAATTTATCTAAAATTTCTCTAAATACCAAATTTATCGAAAATTTCCTATAAATACGAAAATTTATCGAAAATTTCCTTAAATACGAAACTTTATCGAAATTCCTAATAAATAACGAAAGGTTATCGAAATTTCCTATAAATTACGAAATTTATCGAAAATTTCCTCTAAATACGAAATTTATCGAAAATTTCCTCTAAATACGGAATTATCGAAAAATTTCCTATAAATTGAAATTTATCGAAAATTTTTCTAAAAAACAAATTTTTCTGGCGAAATTTTTTCTAAATAGAAAAATTTGTGGAAAATTTTTCCAACTTAAAATGTAGTTTTTCGAAATTTTCTAAACGATATTTATCGAATATTTTCTATAGTTTGAAAAAATTCAAAATAATTTTTTTTTTGAAAAAATGTTCAAATCTCTAATTTATAAAAAATTTTCGATGAACTTTCTATCTAGAAAAAATTTTCGATAAATTTTTTATGTATACAAAAATTTTCGATAAGTATCTTATTTAATGAGTATTTTATATAATTCCTCTATTTTGAGAAATTAAAATTTGGTAGACAGTTCCTTTATATATCAAATAAATATCTACATTGTTTTATATTTCATTTTTTAATTCTTTTTTCATTTGAAACCAAATCAATCAAATTAAGCTATAATTTCAGGCTCATTAATTTATGCCAACAAATAAAACTAAAATCCGTTTTTATTGTAAATCGCATCAGTTTAAAATTTCTTGTCGAAAAAAATACAAGCAACAGATCACGCCCGTTTCATTTACAGACATTTTTGAGGAGACAAACACAAAATTATATTTGAGTAAAATATTCGCATGACATATAAAAAATATGCCACCTTCCACACCGTTGCCACTAGCAGCAGCAGCAATTGTGGCACCATTATTATGGTCCCAGTTTATGAGTATAATAAGCAAATAGGAACACAGAAAAAAAAGAATGAAATAAGTATAAAAATTATCCAACATTCAGTTGCATGTGATTGGCACCATTTAAGTCCCTCTTTGTGTTTTTTGTCATTTTTTATTTATTACGAAAATAAAATTTTACTTAACAATAGTTTGAGGTATTTAGTACAAATGCTAAATAAAAAAAAGTGTGTTATCAGAGATGGGTAATATTAATCGATTTCAAAGGAAAAAATAAAATCAATTTCCCTTCTGTTAGTGTTAGTATGTAGTAAACATTTCCAAACTTAGGTATAAATTCGTGAAATGTCTGAGGACATTTCACGAACATTTGAAAGCCCTTGACGAGAGCTTTTAAAAGCAAAATCACATTTGTGTGAGATTTATAATGTTGTTATGTAGAATCTATATATATGGAAACGACCTTTTTTATATACTTCTTATTTAAGCTATAAAAACAAAACAAATTATTTATGACTAATTACATTATTCAAAATATGAATTAAAAAGAATACATGTTGAATTTATTATAAATTATTTCATTATTTTCTATCGTTAAAAAATACGTATTATATTTAGTTAAACTATTGATTTGGAATAAAAAATTTTAATTTAAAACGCATTTTTATGTTAAAATTGTTACCAAAGTGTGAGTGTTAATAGCAGGTTTGTAGCTTAAGTCTTTTGTTTTGTTTGTATTGGAAACGCCTCTTAATGGTGTCATAATTATATGATGCTCTTAATTATTATATTAATATGTTAATTAAAGCAAAATTAAAAATTTCATTAAGAATATTGTTTAAAACTCTGCACTATGGGTCGAATGACCTATTCTTATAACAATTAATGGGACGAAAAACATTCAAATGCAAATTCTTTTTCTTTAGAAAAATATATTTGTATATAATTAGGACTATATACTTGTCTATAATCTTAACCATTGTTTTGTCTATAGTGTCAACTTTGGACTGCAGTTTTAGCTCTGGGATTGCTTACAGACTCCACTTTAGACTTGTCTATTGTCTCAAGCAATGATTTGCGTATAGTCTCAACTAAAGACTTGCCTACAGCTTCAACTACAGACTTTTCTATAGTCTCAATAATAGACTATCTAGATAGTCTGGTCTCAAACATAGACTTGTCTATAATCTCAACCACAGACTAGTCTATAGTCTCAACTATAAACTTGTCTATAATCTCAACTATAGATTTGTCAATAGTTTCGCTTATACACTTTTTTGTAGTCTCAATGGTAGTTTTGTTTTAAATCTAGACTAAAACATATTTAAAATTGATTTCATTCTTAATTTCATTCAATTAATTATCTTTTTTATAAAATCTTTTAACACTTAACTTTTAAAAACCTATTATTTGTTTTTTTAAGAAAAATTTAATTACATATTTTATATTTCAATTTGTTGACAATTTGACACCTGAGAGTAAGTGCGTTCATTTTAGGATTTATTATTTGATTTTAATAAACTATTTTTCAATTTGTTCATATTTCTGTTAACACCTCAAAAAAAAAAAAACTAAACTTAAAAAAAAATCATTCACTCAGTCGTAGGCCCAACCTATCAGATACATTATTTTAAATACGATTGATTACGCACCATAATTGTATTATTACTGTTTTTGTTGTTGTTAATAAATTTTTCTGAAATTTTAAGGCGTTTTCTGGCAAAAATATTCAAAAGAATTGATATCTCAGAAAAAATAAATCAAATAGCAAATTAAAATTGTTTTAATTTTAAACAACTAAAAATAGTAAAAGTATTTTTAATTTTATTTAATTTTTTTCAAAACAAATTTGGTTTGAAAATCTTAATCGTTTTTTTTTTTGCTTTATTTGTTAAATAATTTTAGTTGGTAGAATTTGTTATCTCATTAATTAGTTTTTTATTTTATTTTCTGAAACAAGAAAATGTTTAACTAAAATAAAATTAATGACAATTAATGTTATTTGTTTAAGAAAAAATGCGGAAGATTTGTTTCGTTTATGCATTTTAAAGATGCGGGTTTAACAAACAAATGATTTTCAATTAATAAAATTGCCCGTTTTTTTGTTGGAGATAATCCTTAGGTATTTTTATATTGACAAATGAGAATATTGAACCTTTAGTACTTATCCATTAATTCATTTAAAATCTATAAAAATATGTTTTAAACATAACAAAATTATAATTTGTTTCTGGAAGTTATTTTAATTATTAATTATTTATTTAATTATTTAATTATCATATTAAGTTGACACTGATATCTCATCTGCAGTTGTCACTATAGTCTAGTCTAGCCTACATTAAATTTTAGTTCACACTAAGATCTAATGTAGTCCAGTGTACCTGACATTATAGTTTAATTTACAGTTGACATTAAAGCCTAAACATGACACTATATTATTGTCTATAGTTGACTATGTAGTCTAGACTACAATTGACTTGTCTACAATTGACATTATAGTCCATTCTGCAATTGATACTTTAATCTACTGTATAGTTGACACTATAGTCCATCTAAAATTGTCACTAGTCAACAGTTGATATTTAAGTCTAGTCTACAATTGACTCTATAGTCGAATCTTCAGTTCACACTATAGTCCAATATACTGTTGACTCTACAGTCCAGTCTACAGTTGACACTATAGTCCAGTCTACAGTTGATATTACAGTTCAGTCCTCAGTTGACACTATAGTTTAATCAACAGTTGACACTAAAGTTTAGTCTAAGTTGATACTATAGTCGAGTCTACTGTTGACACTACAGTTGATACAATAATCTAGTGTATATTTGAAATACCGAAATCAATCATTATCATGATAAATACGGCACGGTTCCTACCTTTGAAAACAGAAACGAAACAAAGTAATGTCTTCATCATAAACACAGAAATGTCTTTTCTCAAATAACAGTTCTTTTTAAATATTGGACACAACATAAAAATAACAACAACATCAAGTGAAGCTTTTTTATCTGATTCACTATTTTTCAACTATCACTAATCCATTGTATAATCTGATTAAAAACAATTTATCTCTAGTTTTAATTAATGACTTTTCCTCATTAATCACTCTACATTAAATGGATTTTTCTCTATTAGAAACAAACAAACGAAAGTACTTTTTTATTTAACAAAATTTTTTAGGCTTTTTTGTTAAATTTTTCAGTTTGATCATTATTAATTGTGGGAGATCACGATTTAATTTAAAGTGTGTCTTATCTTTTTCAATTCATTAAAAATAGAGTAAAGAAAAAAATTTAAATAAAAACTAAAATACATTTCAATGTCACTGTATCACTTTCATTTCAATCTCAATTTAAATTTCAATATTTTTATATCATGACATCTTAATCGTGTGGATTTCTATTTCTTTACGTCTTTCTGTCTTTTCTTTATATCTCTCTGATGTGGGTGACTGTGAAAACTTTTGTTTATTTATTTCTTTAATAAAAATAAATTAATGAAAAAAAACAAAAATAAGAAAATATATAGAAATAATATTCAAAACAAAGTGTGTGACTTTATCTTTCTGGTTGTTGACACAAAATTTATACAAATGAAATAAAATTCAAATACATTTTTACATAAAACGACTGAAAATGTATCAATATTTTTAAGCAAAATGGGGCAAGATCAAATGAAGTTATTTCTTCGATATTAAAGTGTGATTTCAAATTACTGAGACTATTCACAAGTCAATAGAAGAGACTTTAAGGAAAACTTCAGTTGAGACTAGTCTAGACTTCAGACAAACCTAAAGTTGGAACTATAGACAAGTATATAGTTAAGACCATATCAATAGTTCAAATTAAAGACAAATCTATAGTTCAGACTTAAGGAAAATATATGATTGAAACTTGGAAAAGTCTAAAGTTGAGATTATAAACAAGTCTACAAGTGAAACTATAGACAAGTCTATAGATAAGTAACGCCCCCGCGGACCCTAGTTATGGCAGGATGGAGAGCGTGCCAAAATGGTTACATGTGCTCAGTGAAGTCCTGTAACAGGGCGATTCTATAGATGAGACTATAGACAAGTCTATAGATGAGACTATAGACAAGTCTATAGATGAGACTATAGACAAGTCTATAGATGAGACTATAGACAAGTCTAGATGAGACTATAGACAAGTCTAAAGAAGTCTATAGTCTAATCTCTAGGAATCAGATTTTTTTGCTTCTGTACCACTGTGCTTATCAGCATTATTAGCATCCCAACCCAGACATAGTGTGACTGATTTAATGCTAAAAAGAATGAATATTTGTTTGCGTTTTGACTGTGGCATGATGTTTTAATGGTTTTTGTGGTCTGATATGAAATATTTCCACATGCATTTTTTCTATGAACTTTCTTTGAGTATTTTAAATTGACTTTCCTTTTCGTTTTTTCTCACTTTTAATTAAATTTATGCATCATTGTAGTTTTACTGCACACTTTTTGTTACAATTTTCAAATTTTATTTAAGATTTTTTGACACAGATAAATAAATTTTCTTTCATTTAAAAAAATATATTTGGAGTCAAAAAATTATATTAATTATTTTTTTATTTATTTCTTTTTTTATTTAATTTTAATTTTAGTAATTTAAAAATTTTTACACGTATTTCGACTTATTCAGGTATCACAAACACATTCCTCGAATTATTCTATAAAATTATGCAATAAGAACTTTAGATTCATTTTTTGTTCTTTCTTGACTTAATGGCCAGTTCTTTTGTTCAAATTTTGACTTTATATGGCGATAAAACAAATCAAATTATTGTTGGCAAAGAAAAAAAAACGAAATCATTGATGACTATAAATTTTTTTAATAAAAAGAGAACAAAGGTTTTGTACCACACCTATACTAAACGATTAAGGGGAACAGTGGACAAAAAGTAAAGAAATTAAATTAAAGATCCTACGAACCGGATAATAACTAGTGATCATATTTCAATATTGTTGCTAGAAACCAAAGTTGTATTATAGCGTGAACTACCTTTTGGCAGTTAAAAAAAATACTTTTTAATTCCGGTCCATTTAACCGGATGTTAATAAAAGTTCTGTTCTCTAATATCATTATTTAACCACTGTCATTTAATTAAGATTTTTCTATAATTTTTAAGAAAACCATAAATCTTAACTTTAAACAATTTATTTAAAATATTTTTGAAAAAAAAACACATAAAACTAAAATACATTTTGTTGTTGTATTGTCGAAAAAAATGGCCATTAAGAAAACTCAAAAACCCCTTAAACTCCAAACCGAAAAATGACTAGAATAAAATTTAAAAAATATTGATATAAAATCTAAACGAAATTACAATATGCGCCCCCTTTAAACACCCGCACCTTCTTTGTTCAAAGATAAAGTAAACCAACAATTTAAAAGAACCACAACAAAAAAAACAAGGAATGAATTTCGGTCACATGGGTTTTACAAGCGAACACACACACACATATATATATCAGTAATATGTGTAAACACTTTACTTATGTGTGTGTATGTGTTATACCACTCTTTTTAAGATCATTAAAGAAAAAATAAGAGCAACTTAATTGTCATTTAATAACGGGTTATGACTCAAAGTTTTGATTTGTTATTTGGATAAATTAGAGTGAAAAACATGAAATAAGACATATGATCGGTAGGGTCGAATTTTAAATAACCTTCATTAGGAAAGTCAATAGAAAGAATATAAATTGTCTGCAACGTAACATCTACATTGAGATGTGATTTGGGTGATCTGTATGTAAGACAGTGGTCAATGAAGTACAATAAGAATATTCGATAAGATACCATTATCAGCCACATGTTGCAAGATCAGTCAAGAAATATTTGACATTTTTTATTTCAAATGGGGATAAAGAAGAACAAATTTTCCAAGAAGGTTTCAGATTTTTTACACTTAATAAACCGTTAATTATTATATTCTGCTTAAAAGTACGTAACATAAAGCGTCCATTTTTTAAAAGAGAATCTGCAAAGTATCTTATGAATCATGTTCATTTTGTTAATGGTACCTTTTTTCATATTGAAAAGAATGATAAAATACGACATACCTGGAAAAATTAATAAAATACAAAGTGATTAAAAAAAGAAAGAAATGTATAAAAAAGTTGCTTAAAGTCCTCTTTATAAAAGTACCAAATGATAAAAAGTCTCAGTCTTTTAAAACGGAATACATAAAAAAGAAACTATTTAACGATTGACGTTTTATGAATAGTACTTTCTTAAAACTTGGACTGGTGTAACAATTATAATCCCAGTAAATTAAAAAATGAGTACTTTTTGCCCTCAATTAGTACTTTTCTTTAAAAAATTAGCATAAGTTTAAAGTAAAATTTAAAATAATTTTATATTCACATTCATTTTAGATACCTTTTCTAATGTTATCTTTTGATTTTGTTTCTACTAAATACGTGAGAAGCTATAAAAAGTACTTTATTATATTCTAAGGTACTTTATATTCCTTTATAATTTTTCTGTTTATTTTAATAATTTAAGTAGATATAAAATTTTTGGGTACCTTTGTGGCCCTTTTAAAGATTAATGAAATAAAAACCTCAAATTCGCATGGAACTTTTTCAATTTGAAAACAAGGTACTTTTCACATTTTGTTTTAAAATTTAAACTATGGTACTTTTAAAATTAATCTAATATTTTAATAAAATTTACGAGATCTAAATGCCTTTAAGAGGCAATTTGTAAAACCTTTTTTACTCCAAGAGAACTTTTTGTAAAAGGATTTTGTAGTACACTTAACATATAATGAAAAATTTAGGACTATGAATTAATATGGTACTTTTCGTATTTAAAAGTACTTTCTTAATTATGTTTTTGTAAAACTAGAAAAAATCTATGATACTTTAAAATAATTAAAAAATAATGTTTAAAGTTTTAATTTAAATAACGGAATTATCTATTCTTAATAAATGAGAATCCGGGAAATTGTAAATCCTTTTTTATTATTTAAATTTTCTTAAAAGGAATTTTATGGTGCCTTTAGACAGTAATAGTCTTTTTGAATTTTAGCTCAAAATTACAGATGTCTGGATTTTTATAATGCTCGTGGCACTTTTCGTAGGGGTTTTGTGGTACTTTTTGATATTGTTGTTTAATAACCTAAAAAGTTGTATTAATGATAATTTTTTTAATAATTAATTATTAAAATATTTCTTAGGGTACTAAATATTCGTATTTATCTAACTGATTTGAAAAAAAACTTGTTGGCAAGTTCAACAAATTTCCACTAATCTTGTTTTAATTTTAAGTTCTTTATTGCTTAAACATAAAAATAATAACTGTTCGTGGTGGTAAGTAACTGTTGTTTTTCTTAACGTGTTTTTCTTACCACCATATTTTTTGTGTGACTCGAGAAGCCATTGATCGATATTTTAACCTTGTTCATTTGGTTGTCATGTTATATTTTTTGTTGTTGCAAGTTCTTTTTTATTTATATTTTAAATCATAAAATTTTGAAAAAAAAAGAAATCCAATTTTGACAATTTATATGAATGTAAATCGTGGTCATATTTATGGATACACCTTACCCGAGTTTTATCGAAAAAACCAACAACAGAACACCAGACAGTTTGACAGTTAAACAAATATTTATAGAAATCTTAAACATTTGAACTATTAATTTATTAGGAAAAAAACTAAAATTAAAAAATATGTATCACCAAAATGGAGTCAAAATATAGATTAATAATCAAAATAAAATTAAAGACTGGTTTTCAAATAATTTGTTTTTGAACAAGAGTTAAGTTAAAGTTGAATTGTTAAGTGATTTGAATTTAGTTGAAATGTTGAAACCCTTCACACGCGGGACTGGTCAATAAGTTTGTCATTCCTTGAGTGACACCAAAAGGAATTATTTATCGAACGATACAAGTCACACTCGACCAAAAATTGTCAACCCAACGACATTCGTTTCAGTAGGAAATTTGTACGCCAAAAATAACAAGCAGATACAGATACCGATTTATGCCGTTTGTAGTAATTTTCTTACAGAAGTCTTATATGGGAACTTTGGAAAATAATGGACCGACCTCAAAAATGGATTTTAGTTTTTAATAAAGTATAATTAATACTTTTTAACAAATTTTCTTATTAAACTTTTTATTGACCACTTTTAATTAAAAGTACTTGACAAGCAGGTCCAAACCAATCTAAAAGTATATACGGATTAAAAGTGTATACTTATAGCTTTCTTTTTTATATGATTTTCTAAGTAGAAAACTTAGTTAAAAAATTTCATTGAATTATTTTTATATTTACTATTAATACCGGAACATTGCAGGATTAAAAGGTATGTGAAATAATGCACCAGGAGGCTTTTACTTTGCACCAAGCTATCACCAAGATATCATCAAAATACCGAACTGCATCTCACAAATTTTAAATTTAAAACAACAACAAATATTGAGGAGCACTTTCTTTAAAATGGAAAAAAATGTTCATTAAATGGATAATATGGAACCAATGAAACCTCCTCCAGATATTTCACAAATCGCTTTTTATGAGACAAACAAAAAAAACACGATATTTAAATGGAAATTAAGTAAAATTTGTCTAGAGGGTACCAAGTTTAGGATGGACTTCAAGCAGAAATATAAACTTTTTTTACTAGTATTTGGTATCTAAGAAAACGTTAAAATATGAAGATAGACAATTTGCAAGGAAAACGTTTGTAAAATTTTAGAAGATGCCAAAATTTCTTAAAGAACTTAAAAGAACTTTTTTAATTTGTAAGAAATTTCAGTGTGAGAAGTAAGTTTTCCAATCCAAAATACCTAAAATCCGTTTCCATATAAAATGTTTTTAAACATTTTATTCAATTTTTATTTGTTCGAAATGGTGATTCTGACATTAATTATATTTTGGGTATTTATTTCCTTTAATTCCGATTTAAGCGAACGTCAGAAAGAACACTATATTTTTTTAATTCTCAAATTTTGGATATGGTTTGTAAACTCTCACCCGAGCTCCGAAAATATTAGCTTTTATAGATTTCCTTCGAAACCATAAAAAAAGTAATAAAACTTGTAACGAAAAACTATTTTATCAAAGAATAAATATTGACGCTCTTTAGGAAAAAATAAAAAAATTCTTAATGTTTTAAATTCAGATTGATAGAACTACAAATTTCACCTACATATTTTTGGAACTACAAGAGATAACATAATTATAAAGCAATATTTTATAGAGATTTATAAGGACACTATCCGTAAACAAAGTTTCATATGTCACATTACATAAGTGAATTTTTGACGAATTTTCGAAAATGACCAACTTTGAAAGGCAACTAGATCCTCGGCTGACTAGCTCCCCGACCATCTAGTAACTTGTACTTATCTAAATTTATTTAGATACTAATTAACTGTGATTTATATATTAATAACAGTTCAAAAATCGTTTTGAAACCATTGCGTGGTGGAGGGTATTTAAAATTCGTCACAAGCGATATGTAGTTAATATATATGATCTTTTTAGGACTTTGGGTATCGTATAAATAACTTGGGCGTATGATTAACAACTATTTTGTGGTTTTATATGTAAACAAATTTTAACGGTTTTTATAAGAAAGAAAAACAGGTGCGCATTTAGATTTAATTGATTACATTCAAATTCATTCACTCAAATGCAATAGTGCATAAACGCAACGGTAAAATAATTTAAAAAAATTAATGATAACTATCTATTCTCCCGACTTTTAACTCTAATCCCTCCCCCTCATTTCTGTACCACCCTGTTTTTAACTAAAATTTTGATTGAATAATTTTTTTTCTTAAATAAAAATCACATATAATTTTTTTATATAAGAATATGTATTAGTCATCAAAATAAAACACACCTCTTGGTTGTTGAATAAACTTATCATAGATTTAGTCTTTTTCAGTTTTTGTTTTTTTTTTTTCTAAACGAAAAAATCAACTTGTCCATAAAATAATCAAAATGAAAAAAAATCTCAACAAAAGAATTTATTGCACTTTATTTTATCATAATAAACATAAATGACTGACTATTTTTGTAGTTGTTGTTCTCTGAAAGAACTAGATATTAATGCAACAAAAAATTTATCGATCCTAGAAAAAAAGTATTATTTAACCTTGTAAATTCTATATTGAAGTTTTAGGATACAAGTGTTGGTTTCAAATAAATAACACTTTTACTTTTTTAAAATTTTGATAAAAAGAAATACTTTTGCCCCTGAAAGAGTTTTCTAATGAATGGTTTTCTTTACGATGCTTCCTGCTCACGATATAGCGAAAATCTACAAAGGACTTCATAATGAGTCAAAGATAATTTTCAATTTAAAATCTGGCTTAAAAGATTCCACTTCATAGAAATAATAGATTTTGATTTCAATATTATTCTCCTTTTGGTGGAATTCTATTTTATGGTCCGACTCGGTTACAATAACCAAAATTTCTCTAGATCCCGTAAAAGAGTGAAACTTATTTTTAAAATCTTGTTAAAAATCTCAGCAACTAATGTAAGGAATTCTACTTTCTGAAGATGATAAGTATGATCTTCAATATATTTTTCCAAAAGATTAAATTCCATGCCTGAACCTATTCGGTCATAATATATAAAATACTCCAAAGAACACCTAATGAACCAGATGTAATTTTTAGGAATCACTCCAACCTAATTCAGGAACTCAGCTTTTTGTGGAGGTTAATTCAGTAACCCGGGAAGACTTTTTAAGTATGGAGATCTATTTGACCACAATACCCACATCAGACCAATAACCTACTGGGTAGGATCTCAAATTGATTAAGCAAACTAAAATAAGACAAAGAAAGAAACTGGAAAGATCCAAAAGCAACTGAAATAAACTGTATAAAACGGAGATGCTTAGTGGAAGCTATATGATATCTTCCGATAGGGGTGTTTTATGTTAATTATGTCGAAGAATTCATAAAGTACTTTTTTCTAGTCCATTTGACCAAAATACCTAAAATCCTCAGAACGGAACTCAAAATGAGCCAAAGTAAGATTTCATATTGAAATGCCATATTCTAGGGATGATCGCTATATAACTGAGAAATCTTTTCCATAAGGTGAGATTGCATGTGATGGTACCATTTGTTTACAATATCCAAAATTCTCTATAGAACTTATAAAGAGGCGAAAAGACTTTAAAAAAATTTAACAAAAATCTATTGTACTTTTGGACACTTTTTTGTGTTTTTCAACTCTTTTGAACAAGAACCCTATATTTATCTACTGGCCTTAGCTGCGGGCAGTTTGAAGGATTTGTCTCTCTTAGTTCAAATACAACTCAAGCGCTTGTTTAAAATTTCGGTATTTATAGACCGTATAACAAAGTTGGCTTCATTTGCGGCAACTGCATATTGCTTATCATATCAAGAACCTTTTGAGAAAATCGACAGCTTTGGGATGATCAAAAAAATATCATATAATAATCATGTTTTAAAGAAAAACGTGTGTTAAAAATTTGTCGACCTTATTTCTTCTCAAAATTAAATAGATTTTCCAATTTTGACCACTGTTTCATTCTTTACATTGATTTTATATTTTCAAGATCTCTGGACACTTGGATGACTTTTCGTCGACATTTGAAATCCTTTTAAATAATTTTCAACACTAACTAATCTGATGCTCTTTATTTTGTGATCATATTTTGATACTTCTCAGCAAACAGAAATTTATTGATCTTAAACTGTTGATAAATCAATCAATGATAATATCAAATAACTGTAATAAACATCATTTTTGTAAGATTTTCAATCAAAATTTTAACTCAAGAAAAAAGTGAATGGATGATCAATTACTGATCTCTTATTTCTAACAATTTCAAAAATCCTAATTAATCACCAAAAATATTAAAGTTTATTATGGGTGAAATCATTTAATAATTAATTAAACTTCAAATCGCAAAAAAATTCCAACTTTTAAAAAAGTGACTAAATTAAGATAAGAACTTTATGCAGTTTTATTTCTTTTAATTCCGTATTTCAGATTTTTTATTTACAAAATTAATTTTTATCAACAAATTATGTCAAGGTTATGAAGTGAATAATTTATAATCTTTAAATAAGACTCCAGGAAAATAATGACAACTATATAATACGCTACTAATGATAAAGTCGACTTTATGTGACTTTTGTGCTGATCAATAGAAAATAATTTCTAGTTTATGCATAACGATCAGTATTGGGCATGTTCCTACGGACATGATTGCGATTGTGCGTCCATCGGTAGATGTGGATGACGATCCTAGAAAAAAGTATTATGTAACCTTGGAAATTCTTTAAGGAAGTTTTAGGATTCAAGTGTTGGTCTCAAGTGCAGACCAGTGTAGTGTAGGTCAGAAATCAAACTCGGAATTAAATCATTATTTTCGATTTATCTTCTTTTTAAAAATGGATTTGGAATTTGGATTAAAATCGTTATAATAATCTTTTGCTCTTTTAGGATTTTGATCTTTTTGATTTTTGTATTTTTTTATAATTAAACTCTTTTCGAAGAGCGATAAAACTCTTTTTTCAAAATAAACTCTATGCAAGAGAACTCTCGGATTTAAATCGAAAAAGATTCGAAAACTTTCGTGTTTTTGAATGTACCATTCACTTTGTTGTAGAGCATAATATTTTTAGCCTAAGTTCACGATCAGTTGAATTACCACGAAAAGATACGAAAAGTTATGTATCGAAATTCATAGAATTTGATTTTATATATTTAAAACATTTTCATGATACTCTAATATAAGAGATTATAGGAAAGTATGGACCGAAACTTGGTTAACTTTTGAGCGGAGCTTTCAAGTTGTATAAATCTTAAATATACAAATAATATAATCGACCAATTACAAATTATTAATATCAGTAATTGGTCGATTAAAAATTTACAATTTTACGAAAATCTTTTGCCTGAACTTAGAGGTTGCCTCAGATATCGGCCTATATCTTTAAATATACTGAACCTAGTTTTCTGGCCAAATTTCATTGTGCTCTATTATTTTGGATGTGAGCGTGCCAACAACAGATAGACAGACTTGAAAATGCATATACATTATGGAGTCTTAGATGATTCCTTCTTAGAGTTACATACGAAATGACAAAGCTAATATATCTTCATCACCATATGTGATGGTGGAGGGTATAAAAAAATGAAACAAATTCACAAAGATCATAAACAACTACTTAAATACACAAATGCAGCTATAAAAAGATAAAAGACTTTTAAATAAAAATCAGAAATTACTTTGTAATAACAACAAAAAAGTAATAACATTTAAATATCTCATATACACTCAACTATAACCATTAGCTTGAGCCATTAAATTGGAACAGAGAGAAGGGTGATCATGGGAGGAAGCGAAAAAAAATCCAAATGAATTAAAATGAAATGTCATTGTCATTTTGTCGGGCGTAAATACCCTAAATTAAACTATTTTAATATAGAAAATTACCTCAAAACAAGTAAGAACGTTATAAACGGCTATGCCGAATCTAAAATACCCTCCACCACAAATGCGTATGAATATATTTCGTGCATACACACTCACACATACACTTACAAACGTATAAAATACATAAAAGTTTTTCTTTAATGTAACACAGGAACTTTTAATGTGGCATAAAATTAGTTATTTTTTCAGCTATAACTTTTTTCTCAACTGAACCGATATTTACATTTCTTGGAATAAAATATATACAACAACAAATATTATGAAAAAATTTCATTAAAATTTTTCAATTTATAATTGAGAATTTTACAAATATTCTTCAAATGAACTTCGAAGGTTGCCTCAGACATCGGTCCATATCTTTTAATATACTGAACCGAATAGGAAACTTCTCAAGACTATTACAAACATTTACCCAAATTATTGTGTGAGTGCCACAACCACAAACAGACGGTCGGACAGATGGACATAACTAAATCGACTAAAATTTTGATTTGATGGCAGTATATATATGAACATTAAGTGGTCTGAAATGGTTCCTTTTAGCGTTACACACGGAATAACAAAGTTAATATGCTCTCTTCACTACTTGTGTTGGTGAAGGGTATAAGAATAATTCACCTAAATAACAATAACAAAACGTTTTTAAATACCGAATTGTTTTCAAGTGTCAGTTTTTGATTGACCAACACTTGAAAACAATTGTTTACCAGAAGAAAAGAGTATTTTGAATTAAATTTTTTTTGGGTTATTAAAATTCATATTTCTTAAGCTAATTTTAAATAATAATTGTAGTAAGATTTTTATCTTAAAATACCAAAAGAAAAAATAATCAAAACTGAAGTTTTACAACAGTGATTTAATTTTCGGCAAAAAACCTTTTACCAAGAAGAAGTATGAACGATATATACGACTGTGCGAACTACTTAATTTACTCCTCATTTAAAGATTGATGTAATGAACCACTTTGCCACCAAGAAGTATATCGAAAAGAGACACTAAAGACTTTGGATAAGCCAGCAATCGCACTTCTAATGGATCTGCATTGATTCCATTCCGAAAGAACTTATTCAAGCAAATTTTAGAAATCGTATCCTAAGCGAACAGTATTTCATTAAGGGCATTCTACATCAGTCGAAAAGATACCGAGCGTTGCTACAATGTAATATTATGATCTCGTGTCTAGTCGCTCCTTAAACGAATCAATCGTCTTTGGTACATTAATCTTAGAAATGTAAAAAATGTTTATATTTTGATGGAGGGGATCAAGTTCCAGGGAATTTGTCCTCAATTGTATAAAGTATTTATATAAGTATTTGGTATCGTTGGAAAGGTTATAACTTAAAAAATAATATATAAATAAAAAAGTATTAAAGTAAATTTCATTAATTTATTTTAAATCTAATGTTTTTGTTTACGCCGTAATTTTGTAAAAAAAATATTTAACCACAAATGAAGTCTATACCAATAAAGCTATTATTATGAAATTTGAGTATAAAAAGAACAATATTGTTCTTAATGCAGTACAGTAAAAAATTCCCATTGTTTTGTTCCGAAAAAGCCAAAATTCCTATTCGGCCAAAATTTATTTCAAAAAGTAACCATTAACCACTATCGTTATAAGACGGGACTTGGTCCATTTGAGATTTTTTTAATAAATAGCTAACACATGTATCTACACGATAAGAGCATTTTATTTTGTTTTGCAATCTTAACTTCATTTAGTTTCACATTTGTTTTCTCCTTAAAAACATAATTTTTTGAAAAATAATGAAATTCCGATAATGCTAACGGGAAAATATTTCCTCTGATGCCCTCGAATTTACTTTATATACATTTATATTAAAAATTCTTTCACAATTAAGATATAAAATTTGTAGTCCTGAGGAAAATAATTGAATTTAAAGTGAAAAATATTATAAAAAAAATTCCTAAATTTCTGTTTTAAAATAATAAATCCTTTTGTTGAATCCACTAGAAATACGATTTTTATACAAACATTATATGTAATTTTATAAGGAATCCAGAGCTCACTGTGTTCCAAATTTTACTTTGGTCTAAATATCTCCCAAACTATAAGAGATAACTCTCACACAAATAAGCACATTTTTTCAGAGAATTATAAGGGTTCAAATATTTGCAATTTTTTAAATAATGTTCGTAACCGATCCGACTAAATTTCTTTTCCAGTCCGCAGCACCCATTAGGAATATGCTTTCTTACAAATCGTTTAGAAAACACCTATAGAATGTACGCATGAAATTTTGTTAAAAATATTTTTAATAGTTCCAAAGTTATAGAATTATTTCCACTTATAAAGAGTTTTGGGGCCACATTGCGAAGGGACGAATTTTAGAAGTCGGTTAGGAGACTCCTTCAAATCAATTGGAAAACTTCTTGAAAATGTACCTGTGAAATATTTAAAAAAAATATTGAGCAAATTTTGAGACCAATGCACTGCTTTTACTAGAATGGTTTAGCAGGGCTCTAAATAAAACTTTTTACACTTGGGGTTGTGGAAACATAACCATTTTGTCATCGCCAGTAGGAATACAATATAAAAATAATTACTTTTGTAGCGCTTTGATTCATTAGAGGACTTAATTTTAAATGTCCTTAATTATATCAGACTTAGGAAAATACCCTACTCAGTTACTTTCAATGAAAATACAATTTCCTTTTGCGTCTGATAATAATAAACCCGTTTGGGTTATGTAGTTATTTAATCATGGAACTTTTTGTCTTAATTTAAACTTTGACCTATTTGGTCCGATAAGTTGTGATCAAAACTAAAGTAGTTCTAAAATTGTTTCAGTAATATAACGATCCATATTCTTAAGCGATTCTTTCCTTGATGTAACATACATTATGACCAAACTAATATACATACAAAACCTAAGAAATTATAATCCATTACAATTCACATGATCTTTCGAGTGGGCGCTATTTAACGAAAAATATCTGTTTCTAATTTACCATAATTCTGTACTTGAATTCACTTTTATTTATTTTTATTATAAATAAATAATTTTATTGATTTTTTTTTTCCTTCAAATTTTGTAATAAAATTTATTGTTTAGTTTTGACCGAAATAAAAACAAAAATAGTTCAGTTCAAGAGGTCATTCAATTGGAAGGCGTTGTTTAGAGTGGGATTATTATTCCTTATGGTTAAATTAAATATATTTTGTAAT